>PVJN01006963.1:0-73519 GCA_004026805.1 Lasiurus borealis
TGTACCTAAAGGGATGGGCCCTCTGTGTTCCTAAGCCTTCGTTCAGTACCCCGAGTTCCTGCAGGGCACGGGGAACGGGGCACGTGTGGTCCTGCTCTTATGGAGGCCACCATCTCAGGCTGTGGTTCCTGGTCTCTCCCGTCTCAAGATCCCTTTATGCTTAAAATTTTATCTTAAGTGGATTATCTCTTCATTCACCATAGAAATAAAAACCCAAGAAGTGTTACGATATGCTGTATAATTCACTTAATCATAAACCTGTTACATGCTGGCATACACGGTGCTTTCATGAAAAGTAACTTTCAGCATTAAAAAATGAAAGAGAGGCATTGTTCGGTATGTTTGCAAATCTCCGCCCCATCTGGCTTCCGAGAGGGGCGCTGGATCCTCAAATCTTCCCGCTCGGTCTATAGCGATGTGTAGGGGGTGTCTCTGGAGAACCCCACGGCACACTCACGGAGGACTCGAGGTAGAGAGCAGCCGGGGTTACTAAGGAGATAGCTTGGACCATGTGGAGAAGGTCTGACAGGTCCCCTGGGGAAGTCCAAACCACACTTTGAAAACTGCTTCTCCAGTGACTTTCCCTCCCCCGCATTCTCCCCCTCCCCCATGTGGCAGTCTAATTGGGTTAATTATATGACCCGTTAGCCAAGTTATTTCTTGTGGGAAGCCTCTGGCTCTGCTCTGTTAACGATAGAGTGGTATCAGGTGACGTAATGTTTCTCCTGCCTCAACACAGTTGTTATGGGGCAAAGGAGTTCCAGGTTCCATTAGAGGATGATTTCTTTCTTCTTCTTTTTAATATACTTTTATTGATTTCAGAGAGAGAGATAGAAGCATCAACGATGAGAAGGAATCATTGATCAGCTGCCTCCTGCACGCCCTCCACTGAGTACCCGAGCCCGAGACCTGAGCATGTGCCCTGATTGGGAATTGAACCGTGACCTTCTGGTTCATGGGTTGACACTCAGCCATTGAGCCACAGCTGCTGGGCAGAGGATGGTTTCTAATCACTGACACAGCTGCCTTCCCGACTCTACCCAAAGGGACATGAAGGAAGGCTATGGGGAGGTGTGTCCTGTGATACCTGAATGGAGTCAGAGTGCCCACCACTTGGCTGAGGGGTTTTGCTTTGCCTTTGTATGCCTCTGTTTCTTCATCTGTAAAATGGGAATAACAGTATGAGCTACCTTATATGAAATAACACATATGATTTATGTCACTGTATGATTTATGTGAAATAACACATGGGAAGCACTCAGCACTTAGTGTATTGGGGGACAACAGAGGGGGTGGTCAAGAGCATGGCCCTCAGAGTCAGGCTTCCTGGGTTCAACACCCACCATAGCCATTTACTAGCTGTGTGACCTTGAGCAAGCTGCTTTACCTCTCTGTGTTTAGTTTCCTGTTCTGCAAAAATAGGGGTCATAGAACCAATCCTTATAGAATTGTTGTGAGGATTAAATTTGTAAAGTGCTTAGAACAGGACTAGCCACAGAGTAAGAAGTACTACATATTCATTAAATTTTTATATATTCACCCCTGCTGGCGTGGCTCAGTGGTTGAGTGGTGACCTATGAACCAGGAGGTCATGGTTTGATTCCTGGTCAGGACACATGCCCAGTTGTGGGGTTCAATCCCCAGTGGGGGGCATGCAGGAGACAGCCGATCGATCCATGGTTCTCTCTCATCATTGATGTTTCTCTCTCTCTCTCCCTTCCTCTCTGAAATCAATAAAAAATACATATTTAGGAAAATTTATATATTTGTTATTCTAAAGTGTAATCCACCTCTTTTAATGGGAAAATGACAGAAAACTAGATAACATCTTGGTGGTTTCGGGTTGGTGGTATCATTCCGTATCTGAGCAGAACATACTTCGAAGGCAGTTTAAAGAGTTTGTAGGCTTTAAAGACAACCCAGACATCCTTTGTTTATTTTTTCTAATGACTCAGGAAGCATAAACTTTTATGGGTGCTTTAAAAGGACGACAAATGTCAGGCGTTTCACACACACACACACACAGTGGAAAACGGCCACTCAATGTGGACCAAGCGAGACCTTCCAGAAGCCTGCGATCCCGCTGGGTCAGACGTCTCGCTGCCCCCAGAGAGGAGAGCGGGACGTAAAGATTAGGAAAGAGGTCATTAGTCACCAAGGGGAGTCGTTTCAGGCGCCCTTGGACGTGAAGGTCAGCGTGGTCCTCTCTCCCTCCCCTGGCTGCCTCTCAGGGCTGCTTTTGAAATCCCACTGCAGGGAAGTGGCTTTTCAGTGGGTCTCGGAGAAGCTGGGCCGGCCCAGCTGCCTTCCCCGCTGACATTTAAAATTAGAGCGGGTTTGGTGTGGTTTCAGCCGGGTTTTAAATGTCAGTCGCCTTTTGGCGCGGGGGCCACCCTCAGGCCAGGTGGGGCCGGGCCTGGGGGTGGGGACCTGTTTATCGGAGGAGGCCCTGAGGTTTGCGGGGTGGTTAAGGCTGCTGGCGAGGCATGCCAGACACTTCCCGGCTAATAACCGCATGCCGTGTTCTCTTGTGAGCTTCAGCTGAGCACCGCTGGGTGGATGCCGAGTCTCTGGGGGTGTGGGGGTGGGACCAGGGTTTCACGGTTTCGAATCTGGGGTTTTCCTGAGCTTCAGGTGCGAGACTGGAGAGAAGGCTGTCCTCGACACTTTATTGAAATGTAGGTTTTATGCCTCAGGTGGGTGCAGAGCCATTTTCTTTTTAATCTTTTTTAAAAAAAATAGTTTTATTTTTAAAATATGTTTTATTGATTTTTTACAGAGAGGAAGGGAGAGAGATAGAGAGTTAGAAACATGATGAGAGAGAAACATTGATCAGCTGCCTCTAGCACACCCTCTATTGGGGATGTGCCCGCAACCAAGGTATGTGCCCTTGACCGGAATCAAACCCAGGATTCTTCAGTCCAAAGGCTGACGCTTTAGCCACTGAGCCAAACTGATTTCGGCTAAAGAATAGTTTTCCTGCTGAGACCGGTTTGGCTCAGTGGCTAGAGCGTCGGCTTGCGAACTGAAAGGTCCCAGGTTCGATTCCGGTCAAGGGCATGTACCTTGCTTGCAGGCACATCCCCACTGTGGGGCGTGCAGGAGGTGGCTGATCGGTGTCTCTCTCTCATCGATGTTTCTGACTTTCTATCTCTCTCCCTTCCTCTCTGTAAAAAATCAATAAAATATATTTTTTAAAAAAGAATATTTTTCTTGATTTAGGAGAAGAAGGGAGAGGGAGAAGGAGATAGAAACATCAACGATGAGAGTGAAGCATTGATTGGCTGCCTCCTGCACACCCCCTGCTGGGGATCGAGCCCACAACCCAGGCATGTGCCCTTGGCTGGAATTGAACCTGGGACGCTCCATAGCTTGGCTTTGAGAGGTGAACACGTTGAAGTTGCAGCTCTAAAGAAAGAACCTCGGAAAGAAAATCTTCCGTGGAGAATAATGAAAATGCCCCGAGGGGTGCTCAGGCGGAGGAGCGCGCGTGGAAATGGTGCTTATCTCCCGACTGCACACAGAGAAGCTGCCGTTTGATCCGCAGGAGCACAGAGACTTCCGTGAGACGCCGGCACAACCCCTGGCCTTTCCAGGGTTGAGTTTCCTTTTCCCGCTGTCTGTTTGGAGTTACGCCTGGAAGGGAAATTGGGATTTCTAAGAGGAACTCTATATCCTAGCGACAGCTCCCAGGGATAGTTGGTTCCTTATAACTCGGGAAACGATGCTATGAAACGGTCTGCGTGTTTCCGCCGTCTAATTAGGCACCTTGTGGTTCGGCCTTGCTGTCTGTGTGCCTCTGCCGGCTGCAGTGAGTTTGTTAAGGAAGAGCTTTGCCCACAGCCCAGAAAGTTCAGCTCCTGATTTTGCTTGATATAGCAGCTCAGTCTCTTGTCATTGACTCTGCACCAGGCAGCCCTTAGGAGGAGGAAAAATGAGTCACCACAATTGCCAATAGGTCACAGGCCTAATAGCGTTTGATATAAATACAGTGGTATCTCGAGATACGAGTTAATATAAATATAGTGGTACCTCGAGATAGAGTTAAATTCGTTCTATAACCTTGAGGCGTGGGAAACTATGAGACTCTCGAGTCGAGGTAAACTGATGGGTCGTGTGCATCCGGCCGATCCGCGCGATGACTCCTATCTCAGATGTTGCTCGTATTTCAAAGCAAAAATTGCTCGCTCGACGGCTCGTATCTCAAAAATCTCGTATGTTAGGGCACTTGTATCTCGAGGTACCACTGTATTTCCACTTGCGACGCATATCTGAGAAAACTAGCTTCCCCTTCGCTCATGATGACCAGAGAAGATTCAGGATGCTTATGGCGCACGCTGGAATGCCAGAGGAGGAGACCCCATGTCCTGGTTCCCATGGAGTTTGAAAGGGAAGGCGGTGCAGCAATAGGGCTGCATCCACACAGGTGACACACGGCGTCGTGTTAGCAGAGCACCCGGATGGGCGGGGAAGGCCTCGAAACGGGCCCAGGATGAAAATATTTTGCCGGGACAAAGAGGGGACTTGAGGAGGATTCCACAGGAAGTTGGGGAGGGAAATATTTTTCTTTTTCTTTTTTTTTCTTTAATATATTTTATTGATTTTTTACAGAGAGGAAGGGAGAGGAATAGAGAGTTAGAGACATCGATGAGAGAGACATCAATTAGTTGCCTCCTGCATGCCCGCTACTGGGGATATGCCCGCAACCAGGATACATGCCCTTGACCGGAATCGAACCTAGGACCTTTCAGTCCGTAGGCTGACGCTCTATCCACTGAGCCAAACCAGTTTCAGCAGGGAAATATTTTTTGATGCCTGACCACTGAGCCACACTGCCGGGTCAGCTCTTCTTTAATCGATCTGGGAAGGTTTCAAAATTGAGTGGAATTCCCAGAGTGGGAAAAGAGCTGGTTAGGTGGGGGGGATAGAGGGGACTAAGGGACAGCTCACCTGTACTTTGTGTTGAAGGTCACGTCAGGGCCAGCGTACCAAAGGGCTCTGAGCAGGAGCTGGGCTTCAGTGAGGCGACAAGAAAGGGAGAGGGTGGTGGGTTTGGGTGCGAAGGTCATTAGAGGTCGCACTTTGGATTTGGCCCGCACCTGGAGGAAAGACATTGTGGAGCTTGTAAACACTGGGATGGCCACTGTGAGGGGAGAAGATGGGTTGGCGCCCCCAGAGGGCTGCAAAGAGGACCCCCGGATGTTTCAGGCCGCCGTCCCAGGTGGGGGTCGGGGGCTGCCCGCCAGCCAGCGGTTACCTTTCAGCAGCTGTATCCTCCATACTCTCCCTGGCCGTTACAGTGCTCTGAATATTTTTACCCTTCCCCAATTTTATGAAGATAAATAGAAATATGAATCTTGACATTGGTAACCCCAGGGCTCGATCTAATTGAGATAAAGGCGAAAATCGATCGGCCTGCTGAAGTGGTAAATCTCCGGCCTCATCGGACTAAGGTTATCGCCCGTCCGATTGGTGAAGAACGAACCCGTGGGCGCCACATGCGGAGCATCCATCACCCGGAGATGAGCTGCGCACACAAGGTTAATTAGGGATTTTATAGTCCTTTCAGCTTTATGGGCACGGAACGCCGCCTTCCATCCGGCAAGCTGCTAATTCCACAGGAGCGCTTGTTTTCAGGAAGCCGTTAGGGAGGAGATTGGGTGACTCCCTACAGACTAGGCAAGGGATCCAGGAGCCGGGTTTAGGGCCTGTGGAGGTGGGGGTAGGGCTGGGGTGGGAGGCAGGGAGAGACACTGGAAATGGGGTGTTCAAATAGGAAGGGACATTGAGCGCCTCAGTGGCCGTGAGACGTAAAGACGGAGCGAGAAGGGCGGAGAAACGTCGGTTAGACAGGCCAGCTCTCGCTGAGGCGGAGAGCTCCAAGGAGGACGAAAGTCATAGTCATCACCAGGGCTAATACAGTGGCACCTCGAGATACGAGTGCCCTAACATACGAGATTTTTGAGACACGAGCCGCCGAGCGAGCGAGTTTTGCTTTGAAATACGAGCAACATTTGAGATAGGAGTCATCGCGAGGATCGGCCGGCTGCACACGACCCACCAGTTTACCTCGACTCGAGCGTCTCATAGTTTCCCACGCCTTGAGGTTACAGAACGAATTAAACTCGTATCTCGAGGTACCACTGTACTTTCAAGGCTCCTGTGCTGAGCATTGCCCTCAGCCGGAGGTTCTCAAAGCGCGTTCCCCGGACCTGCAGCATCTTCGGCCTCACCTGGAAACCTGTTGGAGATGCAGATCCCCAGGCCCCGTTCCAGCGGATCAGAAACGGTCCTGATGGTGATGCTCACTCGTGCTGCGTCGTTCACGCCTCCTGACAGCCCCCCGGGGGGAGATTGTATTCGTGCCCGTTTGCAGATCCTGCACCCGAGCTCCGAGAAGGGAGGTGATCCAAGAGCGTACAACTCGTAAAAGACGCAGCCAGAGCCGAGATCCAACCCAGCCAGCTGGCCGCAGATGAAAAGAACGTGGATTAGGCGTTCACAATGTTAAAATGCCCTTAAGACAACTCCAGAGAAGAGAAATTTCAGGGTTTGTTTTGTTTTTTTTGGAGGGAGCTGGTAGGAGGGGGAAGAGAGAATAGTATTCAGCAAAACAGACACGGACTGTTCTCCTGCTTCTTTATAAAATGTCTTTTTCAAAAAGAGGCCCCTTCACCTTTCGATGACCATCGACAGGGCGCCGAGTGAAGAGGGAGCATTTGTACAGGTTCGGAATCTTCTGGGTTCTCTCCTCCCGGGCGCGTCTCTCCGGTCTCCTCACACTCCCGCCCCTGCCAGAGCTGATTTATTCGGGGTTCTCTGTGTTTATGGGACTTTTCGTGGCTTATCTCGGGAGGATCAGAGTTCACAGGAAATGCAGGCATCCTCAGAGGTGCTGGCCGCACCTTCAAAGCCTCGGAGGGAAGACGCGGAGGCGGCCGAGATTGCTGGCTGGGTGCCACCCGCGGGAACTTTCGCAGACACAGATGTCCCTGCACACAAAAGCCTGGGGTGGGATCCCCGCTTCCTGCAATGTCCCGGGAGGCAGAGCGACACAGGGCTCGGCCCCTCAGGCGTCGGAAAGAATGTCGCCGTTGGGAGTAGACCCCGCCGAGGAGCCAGGTAGTCACCGTGTTGGACATCAGCTGTGGATGGTGGAGACCCCGGGCCCGGAAGAGACTGGCGGGATGTACATTGGGAAGCTGGAAGCAGCAGGACTGACCCGGCTGGATGGAAGCTTTGGGCAGTGGGAAACCCCGTTCCGTGGCTGCAGATTGCCCAGCCAGCTGCCCCCACCAGCATCTGGGAACCGGAAATGAGTCTCTTCTACTTCCCCCTGTGGGCATGCACATAAGAAACGCCTCCATTTGGCAACAGGGCAGGAGAGGGTGATGCTAAAAGCCCAGCCCTTTTGCCAGGGAGGCCTGGATCCCGGTCCTCGCTAGAGCACGTATCGGCTGTGTGACTGCAGGCAGGTTACTGACCTCTCTGGGCCTCTGTTTTCTTAGAAGTAATCTAGGCGGGAATGTGGTCTTTACTTCAAAGGGTTGACGAGGCTCGTAGGCGAGATGCCATAGGCCAGTGGTTCTCCACCTTCCTCAGGCTGCGACCCTTGCATACAGTTCCTCATGTGGTGGTGACCCCCAACCATGAAATGTTGCTACTGTGATGCATCGCGATGTAAATATCTGCATTTTCCGACGGTCTTAGACGACCCCTGTGAAAGGGTCGTTCGACCCCCAAAGGGGTCTCGACCCACAGGTTGAGAACCGCTGCCATAGGCAAAGTGCTTTGTGCATCACAGAAGATGGCTCTTTGTACCTTAGTGTTTTTTATTGTCGTTAAGCATGAACCAGAGGAGTATATTGGGGGAAAACATGGGTATTGGATTCAGACCCAACCAGGGTGCAGATTCCAGTCTCACCTGTGCTAGTGGCTTCCCTGAGCCTCAGTTTCTCCATCTGCAAAAAGGGGAATAGGATTGTGGCCAAGGTAAGCGAGGCCTGCAGGAATGGGGTCTCCTTCCAGGGCTGACAAAGAGGAAGAACCAGTGCCCCGCTCTGTCCTTCTCTGTTATCGTTGCCATCCCCACCACTGAAGCCTTAGACGTGAGGGATGCTGGGAGCCGTGACACTTACAGAACTCCTACTGTGTGGAAAGTCCTTCCTTCCAGAAGGATCCAGGCAGTCCCATACTCTCCCTGCCCCCTGGCCTTGTTGGTCCCTGTGGCCGGTTTACAAGGTGCCTGCCTGACCAGCCCCTCACTAGGGGCACTCCCCTCTCCCCCTCTCCCCTCTCTGCTACCCTCCCTCTGTGACTTTCCAGAAGGAGCCGGGTCTTCCCAAGCCCCTGGGGATTGGATGCTTTGGGGTGCCTTTCCCCAGACATCTTTGTTGTTTGCCTTCTTCCTAGCTCAGTGGTCGGCAAACTGCGGCTCGCGAGCCACAGGCGGCTCTTTGGCCCCTGGAGTGTGGCTCTTCCACAAAATACCACGGCCCGGGCGAGTCTGTTTTGGAGAAGTGGCGTTAGAAGAAGTTTACGTTTAAAAAATGCGGCTCTCCAAAGAAATTTCCGTCGTCGTCCTGTTGCTGTTTGGCTCTGTGGACTCATGAGTCTGCCGACCGCTGTCCTAGCCGAACCTCACTGTTTGGTGGGGGCAGCCCCGTTTTTCGATGCCTTGGAAAACATACGTCAGCTGTTTCCCATTTCCGGGCTTGTCTGCCACTTCATTAAAGCGCTGTGTGTTGCATGTCTAAGTTCAAGTCACAGCGGCCCCGTGCCAAGTCCCCTGTCATTTCCTAGGTGGCGGCTACTTAATGCGACTGCTGCTTGGCTTGAAGCCGGGGGCCGGAGGAGGGGTGGGGCTGGGAGAGGGAGAGAGAGAAACATCAATGATGAGAAAGAATCGTTGATCGGCTGTCTCCTGTACATCCCACGCTGGGGATCAGGCCTGCAACCCGGGCATGTGCCCTCGACTGGAACCTGGGACCCTTCCGTCTGCAGGCTGTTGCTCTATCCACTGAGCCACACCGGCTAGGGCCTGGTTATCCTTATAATAACTTCATGATGTTGCTGGAATGATGCCATTTTACAGATGAGGAACTCAATACGCAGGGAGGTTAAGTCTGAGGTCACAGAGCTGGCATGTGGGACTGGAACCCTCTGCCTGAGGACAGTTCTTCCCGCTCTGCCCTTCCTGCCCTCATCCTCCCTGTGGCAGGCTCTTTGTAAAGGAGAGTGCTGAGAGGTGCATGGCGTTTTGTTACAGGACACATGTCATCTGGACCCCCCACCGCATAGCGCAGGCCTTGCATAACCTGGTAAAGAGGCGAGTGGAGAGAGAGGCAGCCCTCACTCTTTTTTATAAAAAATATATTTTATTGATTTTTTTACAAAGAGGAAGGGAGAGGAATAGAGAGTTAGAAACATCGATGAGAGAGGACCATCGATCAGCCACCTCCTGCACGCCCCACACTGGGGATGTGCCCGCAACCAGGATACATGCCCTTGACCGGAATCGAACCCGGGACCTTTCAGTCCACAGGCTGACGCTCTATTCACTGAGCCAAACTGGTCTCGGCAGCAGCTCACTCTTGCTCTCCGAGCTGCTGGGATTTGCTGAGAGGCTGCTCCTCGGCTTAGGGGACCAGCCACAGCTTTCTGAGGGGGGAGAGGGGTCAGGCCGGAAGCCTGGCTGGACAGAGCACAGCTCCTGGACCAGGCCGGCCAGCGCCACCTCCCGAGGGCAAGCCTCCCTGTGAGCCCAATAGAGGAAGGGGAATGGCACCGGCAGGCAGGGGGATCAGAGGCTGGGATTCAGTGAGATGAGGGTCCGAGCCCCCAACCCAGTGGTCGCCACACTCATCAGTCACCAGAGCCAAATATCAACAGGACAAAGATGGAAATTTCTTTTGAGAACCAAATTTTTAAAAAACATATTTTATTGATTCTTTACAGAGAGGAAGGGAGAGGGATAAGAAAGTTAGAAACATTGATGAGAGAGACATCCATCAGCCGCCTTCTGTATACCCCTACTGGGGATGTGCCCACAACCAAGATACATGCCCTTGATGGGAATTGAACCTGGGACCTTTCAGTCCACTGAGCCAAACCGGTTTTGGTGAGAGCCAAATTTTTTAAACTTAAACTTCTTCTAACGCCACTTCTTCAAAACAGACTTGCTCAGGCCGTGGTATTTTGTGGGAAAGCCACACTCAAGGGGCCAAAGAGCCGCGAGTGACTCACGAGCCACAGTTTGCTGACCACAGAACGTTTACCCGTGGTTAGCTGCAGTTGCAAAGGGACTAAATCTGCCTCTTCCCACAGCCTTCCATGCACACACTGGACGGATACATCCTTCTGCTTAACGGTTTTGCGTGCGGTCTCTTTCATGCCAGCGTGAGACACCTAAATTTATCTTTTTTTTAAAAAAACCTCTTCTCTCTGCCTCATTTCCCATCGCCTCCCCACGTCCTCTTTTCTGACTTTAGATGGAAAGGCTGGAAGGACCCTGGGTACCACTCTCCATCCGCAGAATCCAGCCAGGCCGGCGGCACGCTGCTTCCGTGGTTGGAGGGATGGCGTGGAGGTGGGCTGGGTGCGTGTCTCCCTCCTTGGCGACGGGCTATCTTCTCCCGAAGCCTCCGGCCTTCCAGGCGGACAAAAGGCTACTCACAGGGGGAGGCCCGGCGGCGAGCTCCCCAGCGTGTGGACCTACTATGTGCTGGGTCTGGTGCTGGACCTACTATGTGCTGGGTCTGGTGCTGGACCTACTATGTGCTGGGTCTGGTGCTGGAAGCGGGAGAGCGCTGCCCCCCCTGGCAAAGGCGGTCACTCAGCTCTCGTGTTCTCTGTTCTCTCGGCAGAACCAGCTTCTGGCGAAAGGGCTGTTGTTTGTGGAGGAGAAGATCAAGCTGTGCGAAGGCAAGTAGGAGGCTGCCCTGGCGGAGCGGGGTTCCCCGGACCCAGCCTTTGATGTTGGGGCAGCCCCGGCGCTTCTGTGCAAACGTGGCCGCCCCCCCTACCCCCCCCCCCCCCGTGAGTGGTTCACCCCGGTCCTGCCTCTCCAGCAGCAGTTCGCTCTGAGTCAGCCTCTCGTGCCAAGGCGAGCTGCAGCTGTGCTGCGAAACAGGAAGTGGAACCGGGAGGTCGCTTTGCAGACCTGGTGTGAGGGGGGTTTTCGAGGGTGTGGCCGGGGGTGTGCTGGGAGGGGGTGAGTCCGGTGATGCTTCTTCTCTCTCCTCTGATCCAGGCCGTTTCCGATGGGGCTCTGTCTTCTTTCTTGTCATGAGGGATCGGTGGGCTGTCCACCAGGGAAGCATCAGGCTAAGCGGACAGCCACTTTAGGGGGGTCTCAGTGGTAGGCAAAGGCACGTTTTCCGGCTGTGAAAGATGCTTAGAGCCCATCTGACAAGGCAGAATGGGACTGCAAGGTGGGACCACAGGCCAGAATCGTCCACCCCACAGCGCCACCGGGAACTACATCATCTCCCACCGCGTGGGTCCCTATCTCGGCTGCCCCTTTGTCCGTGGGTGACGCTTGGCAAGTTTCTAGTTTCTCTGAGCCTTGACTTCGAGTGTCTTTAACATGATAAAATGGGGGGGTTGGGAAGGTAGGGAGGATCCAGTGCATCACTGGCGCAGCACCACACCCAGCACATAGTAGGTACACAAACTCTAGCCTGAGACCTCTGTCTGTAGGACAAACTTCCTTTGAGACCCAGACTTATTAGGCATTAGTCATCCCTTTTCCTTCCCATTCCCTGGGAAAGACTGGCGTCCAGGGAAGTAGCTCCTGGACGGGCAGGGCAGGAAGAGACGTGGAGCCGGCAGGGCAGAGGGCGCTGTCTGGCACACAGTGGGTGCTCACCAGCCTGTGAAGATCAGCGGTTAGACACTCGCCTCTCTCTGTCTGCCTGAACCTGTGGCCTTGTTTCCCTCGCAACCATCTATGCTGCGACTCCTCACACATACAAACACCCACCCACCCGAGGCCTTGCTTCCAGCGACGAGCTCTGATGGGCACTCAGTGGGCCTTTAGCATTTTGGTGGCAGGCTAGGAAAGAGGAAAGAGAAGCATGGTCTCTGGGCACATTATTTGCCTGGAAGTCATTGGGGGAATTAATACACGCTCTTGCAAATACAGTGGTACCTCGAGATACGAGTGCCCTAACATACCGGATTTTTGAGATATAAGCCTTCAAGCGAGCGATGTTTGCTTTGAAATACAAGCAACAGTTGAGATACGAGTAATCGTGCGGATCGCGGATTGGCCGGCTGCATATGACCCACCAGTTTACCTCGACTCGAGCGTCTCATAGTTTCCCACACCTCAGAACGAATTAAACTCGTATCTCGAGGTACCACTGTATGGACAAACACCAGCTTTAGGAAAAGGATGCTGTGCAGAACCAGAGATCCGAGCGCCCTTAAAAAGAACAGGGGGTCCTGGCCGGCTTGGCTCAGTGGATGGAGCAGCGGCCTGCGGACTGAAAGGTCCCGGGTTCAGTTCTGGTCAAGGGCACACGTCTGGGTTTCGGGCTCCATCCCTAGTGAGGGGAGTGCAGGAGGCAGCCGATCCATGCTTCTCTCTCATCGTTGAAGTTTCTATCTCCCTCTCCCTTCCTCTCTGAAATCAATAAAAATATTTTGTTTTAAAAAAAGGAAAGGGGAATGTCTTTTGCTCAAGTGACACTCAACGGACACTCAGAGTGAAGCCTCAGAATGGAGCGAGATAGGGGGGCACGTCCTTCAGGGTTCTGGGCTGCGGCCCCAAAGCAGGCCGGTGAGTTCCAGGCCGGGGTGGTCTCTCTGGGGCCCCTGATCCTGGGGGTCTGGGTGCCAGGGTTCTCTCTGCACAGGTTCCTGAGGGGAACCTTCCAGGGTTCAGACCTTCAGCCAGAACGTCTCCGCTCTAGTTTATGTATTAGACTCCAAGAAAGATTTCGTGTGGGGGAGAGGATTCTCTTGCTATGAAATAGAGCTTGGAAAGGACTGAGAGGACCCTTCCTCTCGCCGAACAGACTGCACTTTATTGATCTTTTTGCTAATAAACATCCACGCCGCCTCGTGGCCACAGAAAGGGCAGAGGCAACTCCTGGCCACAGAGAGTTCTGGCAAGAATGTGCCACGTGACTCACAGCCGTCCCTTCTGAGCTTTAGTGCCATTTGGTGACGATTTGATGAACATCTGTCTCCCTACCAGGCTGTGCGCTCCACAAGGGCCTGTAAGGCGTTTCCCGTTCCTCTTCTCTGTTTCTCTGGTGATCTAAACTCTCATGGTGCATGAGAGGGGAGTTTTCTTTTTCTTTTTTAAAATATTTGTATTGATTTTTTACAGAGAGGAAGGGGAAGGAATAAAAAGTTAGGAACATTGATGAGAGAGAAGCATCCATCAGCCGCCTCCTGCACACCCCCTATTGGAGATGTGCCCACAACTAGGCACATGCCCTTGCCCATAATCGAACCTGGAAAAACCTTCAGTCCGCAGGCCGACGCTCTATCCACTGAGCCAAACCAGTTAGGGCTAGAGGGAGGTTTTCTAAGAGAATCATCTAGAACCTTCCGTCCAGGGAGGACTGTGCAAGGAATGGAGTCCTTGACGTGGGGGCTGTTTCTGGAGGTGACGTCACCTCCTTCCTTGAACTCTTGCTTCCCCGGGGCCACCCTGTGTCTGTCTGAGGTTCTTTTCTGAACGCGTTCCCAGCCTCCATTACTCTGGGGCGTCTGCAGCCAGCAGTTCGGTGCAGGCCCTGGAACAGGCGCCTTCCGGCCGGCTGCGGGGCTGAGGGACGGCCCCCCGAGTTTTCTGTCTGGGTGGGGAAGGGGAGCGGACAGCGCCGGCAGGCCCGGCATCCACCTGCAGGCTTCGCCCCCCTTCCTTCAGGGCAGGGGGCCTCTGCTGTCCGTGCACCCGAAGGCTTGGCATCAGAGCCATCAGGGACGAGTTGGGGCGGCCTCTTCTCCTTTGAGGCACGTGCATCTGGGTGTTGGGGTTCACCTGGGGTTTTAGGGACTGGGCTGACTCGTTCCTGCAGAGACACCTAGCATAGCCTTCATTGGAAAAGAGGATGCGGATGGATTGAGTCAAACATTTATTTATTTTTATATGTTTTATTGATTTTTTACAGAGAGGAAGGGAGAGGGATAGAAAGTCAGAAACATCAATGAGAGAGAGAGACATCGATCTGCTGCCTCCTGCACGCCCCACAATGGAGATGTGCCCGCAAGCAAGGTACAATGTCCCTGTCCGGAATCGAACCTGGGACCTTTGAGTCCGCAAGCCGACACTCTATCCACTGAGCCAAACTGGTCTTGGCTAAACATTTATTGATTATCTTTTATATCCCAGGTTCTTTCCTACGTGCTGGGGACACAGGGGTAAACAAAACCAGCCTAGGCCAAGACCGGTTTGGCTCAGTGGATAGAGCGTCGGCCTGCAGACTGAAGGGTCCTGGGTTCGATTCCATGTACCTTGGTTGCGGGCACATCCCCAGTAGGAGGTGTGCCGGAGGCGGTTGGTTGATGTTTCTCTCTCATCGAAGTTTCTAGCTCTCTCTCCCTTCCTCTCTGTAAAAAATCAATAAAATATATTTAAAAAAATAAAATAAACCATCCTAGGATTATAGGCTCTTGTGGACTCACAGCCTGGTAGGGAGACAGATGTTAATCAGATCATCAGCAAATGTACAATTGCAGCCAGGCTAAGTACTAAGAAGGCCATGCCACCAATAGTAGGAGGATTTGACCACTTTTCTGTGGTCAAGGGCACACACCTGGGTTGCGGGCTCAATCCCTAGTGAGGGGCGTGCAGGAGGCAGCCTCTCAATGCTTCTCTCTCATCCTTGGTGTTTCTCTCTCCCTCTCCCTTCCTCTCTGAAATCAATAAAAATATATGTTGGAGCTGGAACTACAGAGATAAACAGATGGAGGTTGGGCAGAGAGAGGAGGGAAAGAACAGTGTGGGCATGGGGACTGGCCCCTGCAAAGACCCTGCGCATGAAGGGACCTGGTGGGTGGGAGGGGCTGAAATAAAAGGGCTGGCGGCTGCGGGGGACATAGAAGACATGAAGACAGAGAGGAAACGGACTTCCGGCCAAGGTGCCCACATTATGGAGTTTTTGTTTGTTTGTTTTTGTTGTGTGCGTGTTTTTATTTTTTTGTGTTTTTTTTTTTTTTTTCCAAGCAAAGGATAGTATTGGAGCTAATCATGAAGTCCTATTCTGTCTTGTCCCATATCCGGGTTAAATGATTACCTCCCTCCACTCAGCAGCCCTAGTGTTTGCAAAAAAAAAAAACAAACACAAAAAACCCCCACAACCTCCTGGCTGGTGTGGCTCTTGGTTGAGCAGCAGTCTATGAACGAGAAGGTCAGGGTTCGATTCCCGGTCAGGGCATCTGCCCAGGTTGTAGGCTTGATCCCCAGGAGGGGTGCATGCAGGAGGCAGCTGATCCATGATGTTTCTCTCCCACCCCTGTTTCTATCTCTCCATCCCTCTCTCTTCTTCTCCCTCTAAAAATCAATAAAAGCATAGAAAAACAACAGCTAAAACAACCCCACAACCCTGTATACTTAATACTTGCCATTCATTCATTCATAGATGTCCAGAAATTGATTTATCGTGCCAGGCACTTAGAAATATAAAGGTGAGCAGGACAGAGAGAACCCAGGCCCACACTCCCCGACTGATGGAGTCAGAGAAGTGAAATGAGCATCAGTGACCCCAACAGAGCGTCATTAGCGCCGTGCGAGGGAAAGGGGAGGGTGCGAGGGGTTTGCATCCCCCCATCCCTCACCCCCGGGCCCACGTACATCTCACGCTGACCTTCCCAGATCTGCGTGTCTCCGGCCCTGCTAGCTGCCATCCCGCCCTTGCTCTGTTCCCTCTCGCAGCCACTGCTTTTACTGCCCATTAAATTAATAGATGGGAACGTGGGCTAAACGGAGCTCTGTGCCAGTTCAGTGCGACCGGCGGTGTTGGCCCAAACGCCGCTCGCGGTGTCTAATCTCGGTTGACCCAGTTTCTCCGCCTCCAATGAGCGAGGACAGGGCCCCATCAGCTCTGTTATCTGGGTCATTAAACAGCAGTCATCCTGCAGGCCACGCTCAGCCCGAGCTGCCCGCCGTGCCTGCCGGGGCAGAGTTCCTCACTTGCTTCCGGTGGGTGGCACTGGGTGACCGAGGACATCTAGCCTGGGGGTGGTGCCTGGCCCCGGCTCAGGCTCCCTGGCCCCAGGGGTGAGGAGTAGGCGCTGCCTCGGGGTATGGGTCCTGTGTCCCACACATGACCGAAATGCTGCCAAGCAGTGGGTGGAGGTGACATTTCCTCTGCCCTTTCTCCGCCTCCTTCAACTGACAGCTCAAATCCAGACTAAAAAGCCACTGTCTTAGCGATCGGAAAACAATAACAAAGCAATTTATAAGTGAGGACACGGTTTGCCTAGTTTATGTTGGTCAAGAGCACTGTTCTGGAATCCCGCCTCTGCCTCTTTGCTGTGTGGCTTTGAGCCAAGAGCTTGACCTCTCTGAGCCTGTAACATAGGGGAATAGAGTCTACTTCTAAGCTGTCTCATGGATAAGTACGTTAGCACAGGGACCAGCGGTTCTCAACCTTCCTAAGGCCGTGACCCTTGCATACAGTTCCTCATGGAGTGGTGACCCCCAACCATGAATGTTGCTACTGTGATGCATCGTGATGTAAATATCTGCATTTTCCGATGGTCTTAGGCGACCCCTGTGAAAGGGTCGTTCGACCCCCCCCCAAAGAGGTCGCGACCCACAGGTTGAGAACCACTGACAGGGACTGATAACCATTCTCGCGATGATAACACTTATACGATTTTCAGAATTCAGCTCCCTGTTCTGAGTTGGGGGCCAGAAGGCATATTTGCCTATTTCCAGTTGAGTCTTTCCATCCAACCCCGTGGTTACTGTAGTAACGCCTTACCCATCAAATGTGGGTGATGGATGGGCCTTCGTCCCCGGCACCCCGCCTCTCGCCCATCCACGCCCCAATGGATGGAGCGGTCTCCGGCCTCTCCCGCCAGTAATGACAAGTTCTTTTCTCTCTCCCCCTCCCATCTTCTCGCCCCCGTGTAGGTGAAAATCGCGTTGCGGTTCTGGCTGAAGTCTGGGACCACTTCTTCACTGAGACCCTCCCTACCCTGCAGGCCATATTTTACCCAGTTCAGGTCAGTCTCGCGGAACGGCCTCGGCTCGGCCTGTGCCACGTGCAGCCTCCTGGTGGGGGGGAGGACAGGAGGCGCCTGAGTTGGCTAAGGACTCGGGGGGGTCTCTGCAGGCCGCTGGGCTCCATCCTCAGCATCTAACCTCGAGCAAAGAGGCGGCCCGCAGAGGTCGCGATGCCTTGGCCCTCGTGGCCCACTTGGTGTGGAGAACATCTGTCCGTCTCTTCTTGGAGTGGCCTGCTTCTTCCTCTCGCTTTTCTTTCCTTTTCTCCCCCGCCTTTCTCTGAAACCTTATTGTTAAGCATCTTCCCTGTCGCTCCCAGATTGTGGGAAAGGAGTTGGTATTCCTTGCCCTCCACAAAGGATTCCTGAAGATGATGTGGCAGAGAGAACCCCAACTCGGGATCTCGTGGGGTCTGTCCAAACCCATCTCACTCCTCAGAATGTAGCTCCATTCTGTCTCCTGCGAAGGGAGGGATTTAGGCAGAAAGAGAAGAAGTGCCCCCTGTGACCTCAGCTCACTCTCCCACTTCCTTCCTTCTTCCTCCAGCCTCCTGCAGGGCTGGTCAGCGCTAGGTCAGAGTGGACACCCTCAGGCAGGCGGACCAGGCGTCACAGCCCTGCGCTGCCATGCGCACTGCCCCACTCCTGCCGGCCAGGTTTAGGGTCCTGTCTCCTGGGGCTTTGGGGCAGTGCGGGCACGGGCGCAGCCATAAACCCAGCCGTTAGCCACGGTGGGCACGCCTTGGGCCAGAGGTCATGTCCCACGTGCTTTGTTTGCTCTGAGTGCTGTTTTAAAGGAACCTGTGTGTCAGATGCTTAAAAACCGGGAGGTTAGGCCTGTGGAGTCTATCTCCTATTCGGGGCCCACTCCTGACAATTGTGGAAACCCCCAGCCTGCAGCCCACCGCTCTCCTCCCCCCATTCCCAGCTCATCCTGCTCCCCTGAGAGAGGACTGAGAGCATTGACGGGGACAGCTCAGCTCCCCCCACCCCCCATGCCCACAAGCTCTCCCTTCCCTGCATGGGCACTCCGAGGCCAGCAGTCCTGGGAGGAAGGGTGGGCAGATCTAGCCAGTGAAAATACAGGATGCTGCCGAAATCGGTTTGGCTCAGTGGATAGAGCGTCGGCCTGTGGATTGAAAGGTCCCAGGTTTGATTCTGGTCAAGGGCATGTATCTTGGTTGCGGGCACATCCCCAGTAGGGGGCGTGCAGGAGGCGGCTGATTGATGTCTCTCTCATTGATGTTTCTAACTCTTTATCTCTTTCCCTTCCTCTCTGTAAAAAATCAATAAAATATATATTTTTTTAAAAAAAGAAAGAAAATGCAGGATGCTGAGTTAAACCTGGATTTCAGAGCATCCTAAATAATGCCAAGTCTGAGAAAAAGACTGGAGAATAAGTCACCTCTAACTGGACACTTTGTGTTTTACTTGGCCACTCCTCTGAGGGGGTTTGCCATCCTGGGTCTCTCTTGGGGCCATTGGGGGGTGAAAACCCAGGGGAGGGTGCCCAGATGGGTTTCAGATGGGGCGTGTGGGGTCTGGGTGGGCGTTGTCACAAGACAGTTGCCGGGGGATGGGGAGTGGGGGGGTGGGGAGGGGGAGGGGCCTAGCAGAGCCCAGTTGCGCAGGTCTGAGGCTGGTACCACTTGGCTTCTCTTGAAAGATGTTAAGACGTGGCAACAATTGGTTTTGCTCCTGTCCACTTCCCCCTAATTTCCCAAGTGATGCTGCTGCTGCTGCTGGTCCAGACACCCCGCGTTGAGAAACCCTGACTTAGGGGTGCTCCTTATTGGTAGTAACACCCTCTGAGGGATCTGTGAGTCCAATCGGATCCTTCTCACATCTCCCTGTGGGTTGTTGAGGTGCCTGCGAGACGCATTCCTCATTGGACAGTTGTGTTTCGGAGCACCTGCTGTGCGCAGAGAGTGGACTTCGCTGTTGTTTTTTCCTCTTGTAAACAGAAAGGGCTCTAGGAGGTGGAGTGAGGGCACAGATACCTACCAGCCGAGTGGTCAGTGCCAAGTGCGGGGGCATGATGCAGAAAATAGAAACTGCAGGGCCTTGGAAAAGATTGGGGAGGGGTCGGGCACGGCCAGGGAGGGGGTCAGGGCAGGCTGTGCAGAGGGGTGCTGGAACGGCCTGGAAGGTGGGGTGGTGTTGTGTGTATGTGTCTGGGGACTGGAGGGTAGAGGGATGCCGGATTGGCCACACCTCTCTTGCCCACGTTTCTGTAAAACCTTCCTGAGGAATTGTAAGAAACGCTCAGCTTCCGCATGTCCTATTGACAGGGTATACTCGAATGATGCCTTTGGTCTCTACTTGAGAGCAATTGCTTTTTGGGGTGTTCTGTGTATATGTGTGCAAAGGGGAGCCTGGGAAATGGACCCTTCTTTTGCTTTCTGTGTTGGCAAACTTGGGGAGCTCCAAAATCAAATAGTTTAGGTCTAGCCCAGCCAGTGTGGCTCAGAGCATTGACCTATGAATCAGGAGGTCACGGTTTGATTCCCGTCAGGGCACATGCCTGGTTTATGGGCTCCATCCCCGGTGGAGGGCGGGCAGGAGGCAGGCAATCGATGATTCTCTCTAATCATTGATGTTTCTATTTCTCCTTCCCTCTCTGAAATCAATAAACATATATATTTTTTTAAAAGTTCAGGTCTGGCCCTAACCGATTTGGCTCAGTGGATAGATCATTAGCCTGCGGACTGAAGGGTCCCAGGTTCGATTCTGGTCAAGGGCATGTACATTGGTTGTGGGCCCATTTCCCAGTTGAGGTGTGCAGGAGGCAGCTGATCGATGTTTCTCTCTCATCTATGTTTCTAATTTTCTCTCCCTTCCTTTCTGTAAAAAATCGATAAAATATGTTAAAAAAAAAAAAAGTTCAGGTCTGTAATCCAGTTGTAAGATTTTTCACCTTGAAGTGGGTTTTAGAATAGCACCTCTCTCAAAGGGCAGTCTCCAGCATTCAGTTTACATCAAGAATATCTAAATCCTGCCTAGCCATGGTCTGAGCTTCCTGTCAGTTCTTAGGAGTGCTAGCTCTTATTTCCTTTCTCTGTCCCCGCCCCCCCGTGGTCGAACAAGTCCCTTTTTCCGTTCCCCCAGTTCTTTTTCTTCCTCAGTTACTTGCATGTACAGTGGTACCTCGAGATACGAGTGCCCTAACATACTAGATTTTTGAGATACGAGCCGTCGAGTGAGCGATTTTTGCTTTGAAATACGAGCAACAGTTGAGATAGGAGTAATTGCGCAGATCGGCCAGCTGCATACGACCCACCAGTTTATGTCGACTCGAGCGTCTCATAGTTTCCCACACCTAAAGGTTATGGAACGAATTAAACTCGTATTTCGAGGTACCACTGTATCTGCATCGAACAGGCCCCACGCTCTCCTCCTTCGCCTGGCATGCGACTGGTGCTCAAATAGTCACGGGATGAAGTTGAGGAAGCAGCCAGAATGTGGGGAGGAGGTGGTGACCTTTTCTTTCGTTTCACCCATCTCCCTCTCTCTTCCTTCTTTCTGACCCTCACGGGGGGCATTTGGGACAGCCTGGCCCCAGGATGTGCGTCTTGTGTCCCCTGCGGGTTATGTAGGCAGGTCCAGTGGCGCCTTAGGTGAAGCAAAGCTTTCCTGCCGAAGGATGTCAGCCAGGTCTTCGCCTCTTGGACACCCCCTCCCGTGCGGCTGGTGGCGGGTCCAGGGCGAGCTCCCCTCCGACACCGCCTCCCCTCTCCTCTCCTCCAGGGCCAGGAGCTGACGATCCGCCAGATCTCCCTGCTGGGCTTCCGAGACCTGGTCCTGCTGAAGGTGAAGCCGGGCGACCTGCTGCTGCTGGGCCCGTCCCCGCTGCCGCCGGCCATCGTGCAGATGCTGCTCGTCCTGCAGGTGAGGCCGCGGTGGGGCCGCCACCCCCAGGCCCAGGGAAGAGGAGAAGGAGGAGAGAGACGGCCGCTGTGGATAAGGGAGGAGGAGCCCAGCGACCAGAGCACCTCAGCGGAGTGTAGTGTCCTTTGGTCATTCATGTCCCTGAGCTCCTTTTCCGTTGCTGGACAGCCCCCGAGCGTCTCTGAGGTCCCCCCTGCGCGGGGGTCCTTGTGGGAGGGAGAGGCAGTTCAGTCATTCAGTCAGGGAGCACCCATCGCTCCTCCCCTTGTTCTGTCAGGGAGTCAGGAAGACAAGACTGTTTTGCTTGTTTTTTTAAAAAAATATGTTTTTTTTTATTTTTTTTATTTGAGAGAGGGAGAGAGAGAGAAACATCATTGAGACAGAAACATTGATTGGCTGCCTCCTGCACGCCCCCTGCTGGTGACCAAGCTCACCACCAGGCACTTGCCCTGGCCAATAAAACCAGAGACCTCCTGGTGCTCGGGATGATGCTCCATCACAGAGCCACATCATCTTGAAATGCTTAATAATTTTTAAAAAATATATTTTATTGATGGTTTACAGACAGGAAGGGAGAGGGATAGAGAGTTAGAAATATCAATCAGCCACCTCCTGCACTCCCCCCACTGGGGATGTGCCTACAACCAAGGCACATGCCTTTGACCGGAATCTTTCAGTCCACAGGCCGACGCTCCATCCACTGAGCCAAATCCGTTTTGGCGAAATTCTCAATAATTTTTGAGCAAGGGACCCAGCGTTTGCGTTTGCACTGGGCTTTTGGGGGGTGGGAGGGTGACTTAAAATCCATTCCACTTGGAGAATTTGACAGGGCGGCTGTTGGGCTGAGGATGGCACCCCGGGGTCCCTGCCTCTCTGCTCCGCGGCAGCCCCTGGGCCTCAGCGCGAGGCTCCGAGTCCTTTCCAGGGAACAGCGGAGTCCCCAAGGGGTCTGCTGGTTTTCTAGAAAACCTTGGTCACTTCCGGCTTCTTTCCGGATCTGGCTGCTGCGGGTATTGTTTTAGCTGGTGTTTGCTCTGGTCCCGGCTCTGAGGACTCCAGTCATGCGGGGCTCTTTGAACTGCCACTTCATCTTCGGGCTCAGTACACCTCTCATTCCATAGTGACTCCCCTTCTTCTGCTGCTCTGGCCCGTTTCTGGTCCCCCTTTCTCTTCTAGCCTCCTTACATGTGGCAGGAAGATGTGCTCTGAGCCAGACAGCTGGGTTCCATTCCTTATGGAATTATTTCTTGGATTTCAGAGAGGAAGGGAGAGAGAGAGAGAGAGAGAGAGAGAGAGAGAGAAACATCAACGATGAGAGACAACCTTTGTTCACTGCCTCCTACACAAGATCAAGCCTGCAACCCAGGCCTGTGCCTTTGACCGGAATCGAGCCTGGGACCCTTGAGTCCGCAGGCCGATACTCTATCCATTGAGCCAAACCGGTAGGACCCATTCTTGGGTGTTTGCCACGGACCGGCTGTGTTCTCCTAGGCCTCTTCTCCTCATCCGTAGAGGGAGATAATGAGACTGGTACCTTCCTCGGGCTGAGGGAGGCCTCTCTGCTTCAATCGTGTCCCGTGCTTCTAGAAAGTGCCTGCCTGCCGAGTGTGACCGTGGGAGTGGGATTCCTTTGGTTGGAGCCCATCCTCGACCTTGGAGCTGGGGTGGGGACAGTCCCCCCACGCTGCCTTGGTGGGACCCGTGGGAGAGGCACCCTGGCACCGTTGAGGCGGGTGATCTCGGGGACCCAGGATGCATGGCTCGGGCTGCAGGCCCCAGTGCCCTGCGTTCCAGCCACGAGGGCCTGCCTGCTGGTGTCACTGCCTTGGACACTGGCTGGGGGGCCCGCTGGCCTTGGCGCTGCTGACTGACCTTTGCCTCCCTCTTCACTGTTTGTTTCCAGAGTGTTCACGAGCCCACAGGCCCCAGCGAGGGCTGTTTGCAGCTGGAGGAGCTGGTGAAGCAGGTGGTGTCTCCTTTCCTGGGCGTCAGCGAGGACCGCGGCGTCTCGGGCCCCGCGCACATGCTGGGTAAGGGCCACAGTCCCCGCTGGGTAAGGGCCACAGCCCCCGCTGGGTAAGGGTCACAGCCCCCGAGCTGCCCGGACAGAGCCTTGTTGAGAACTCTACCAGCCACAGAGATGTGCCAAGACTCGTGCTTTGGGTGCAGGCCTGTGCACACGTGTGCGCTTTCACCCCTCGTGTTTCCCCACTGGCCTGGGTCTGGGGAACCGTCTCCCCACCCTGGGACTCCCCCCGGCGGCCCCCACTGTGCCTCCCGGCTGGTGCCTGTCTGGCCGGCATATGTGGCCCGTGGTTTTGACCTGGCCCCGGTGCCTGCCACGTTCATTTCTCCCGGGCCTGACACAGAAACCGCCCTACCTCACCCGCCACCCTGAGTGGGAAGCCGCCCATGGGGTGTTTCCCTTTGGAATCACCTGGAAACGGGGCGGCTCTTTGGCCCGTGTGGCCAGATGAGGTGGAGCTGCTGGCCCGCTCCATGGCCGCAGGCACCACCAGGGCCTGCGCACCTAGGAAAGGGGGGCTCCCGGATGTGGGGACACCCCTTTGGGAGCTGTTTTTGGGAGTCTGGAAACTTAGCATCAGTGAGTGTCAGGCTGGGCCATGGGCCCCTGGAGAAGCTGGAGTCAGAGCTAGTCAAGTGCGACCGACCTCCGTCTGATAGGGAAATGGCTCTATAACAGCAGTTCTCAACCTGTGGGTCGCGACCCATTTGGGGGTCGAACGACCCTTTCACAGGGGTCGCCTAAGACCATCGGAAAATGCAGATATTTACATCACGATGCATAACAGTAGCAACATGTCATGGTTGGGGGTCACCGCCACATGAGGAACTGTATTCGAGGGTCGGGGCCTTAGGAAGGTTGAGAACCACTGCACTATAATAAGGCATTTTTGTCACAAAAGCGTTTCGGTTGCCGTCTGAAACCAAAGTGCCTAAATGGGGACCTTCTTGTTGGCTGTTCTGTCTCCGGTACCTGGAATAGTGCCTGGTATACAGCAGGCACTCGAACATGTGAGTTAGATGATGGCATATGTACCCTGAGGCCAGGGCGACCAGCACCCACAAAGGGGTGCAGGGCCGGCAAAGAAGTCCCTGGATTTGGAACCTTTTGCCTCTCTCCTGGCCTCACTGGAGGGCGGGGCTGGGGGGGGGGGGGCTGTGCTCAGAGCACAAAGCGGAGGGCAGCTTCCAGCAAGGTTCTGTCCCTTCCCGAGCCTCCCCTGCAGAGAGAGAGAGAGAGAGAGAAAGAGAGAGAGAGAGAGAGAGAGAGAGAGAGTTTCTGCCCCTTCCCGAGCCTCCCCTGCAGAGTGAGAGACAGAGACAGACAGAGAGAGAGAGAGATAGGTTTTGCCCCTTTCCCAGGCCTCTCCTGCAGGAGAGAGAGAGCAAGAGCGAGAGCAAGAGCGAGAGGGAGGTTCTACCCCTTCCTAGGCCTCTCCTGCAGAGAGAGAGAGAGAGAGAGAGGGGGGGGGGGGAGATTCTGCCCCTTCCCGGGCCTCTCCTGCAGGGAGAGGCAGGGCTGCCGCGGTCCTCACCGCCCCTTCGTGTTTCTCTGGAGACATCGGCCTAACCGCAGCCACCGCAGACGGGGTGCTGCCCCGGCCTGCTGCCTGCCAGCCCCCCCCCCCGTCCCCCCCTCGCTGGCTCGCTCCTCACTTACTCATTCCACCCGGGAGCTGGAGGGAGGGAGTAGAAATGACAGCGGAGGGAGCCGGCCCGCCCAGCTGGGCCTGGGCGCCTGCGGCCGCACCCACCCTTCCCGGAGCCCCGCTTCCTGTTGGGGTGGCCAGGGGCTCACCTCACGGGGCGGGCGGGGGTCCAGATGTCACATGCCCCAGGATGGGCCGTGGCGGGGGTCCATCCGTCATCGCTGGGCCCGGAGCCGGGAGCAAGGGTAGACCCCGAAGTTTGTTGGGGGGGGCTCACTCTTAGAGACTGAGCTTCAGTGTTCCAGCTAAAAGCACACAGGATGCGCTTTTATCACGTTAAAAAGCGAAGGCAGGGGGTTCATCCTTGAACCAGGGACCGTCCTTGTCGCCCAGGGTAGTGTCTTAGGCCAGTGGTTCTCAACCTTCCTAATGCCGCGACCCTTTAAGACAGCTCCACCTGTGGTGGTGACTCCCAACCATAAAATTATTTCCGTTGCTACTGCATAACTGTGATTTTGTACTGTTATGAACTGTAATGTAAATATCTGATAGGCAGGATGTATTTTCGTTGTTACAAATCGAACATAATTAAAGCATAGGGATTAATCACAAAAACAATATGTAATCATATATTGTGAAATATTTATTTCTAATGACAAGTAAATGAAATTTTGTCTTGAATCGTGGTGTAGCATGGGCAACAGTCTTCATGTGACAACAGGAAACTACATTGCTGCACTTTGCTACACCGAGGAGCGGTCTGTTGGTTCCTAAGACCATGGGAAATAGGTGTTTTCTGCTGGTCTTAGGCGACCCCTGTGAAAGGGTCGTTTGACCCCCAAAGGGGTCTCGACCCACAGGTTGAGAACCACTGTCTTAGTAGGAGCCGACAGGGGAGGAAATGACCCTGTGGGGGTTACTTCTGTGTTGTCATTCAGCAAGGGCGCCCTCCAACCCTGTCCAGGCAGCTTTGGAGGTGCTGCGAGTCTCTCCCTGAACAAAGCTGACCCACCCCGGCCCTCAGGCGAGCACAGACAATAGACGAGGACTCATCCGTGTACAAGTGCTCTGAGTGGGGAAGCACAAGGCCTTGGCTCCCCGCCACCGGGGGACTTCACCTGGACGGGGAAATCAGGGCAGGCTCCCTGGAGGAAGTGAGATCTGCTGCGGACCTGTAGGATGAAGATGAGTTAGCTGAGTGAACAGGAAAGGCAGCCTGTCCCCAAAGCCACGGGAAGGATCTGCGGGAGGGTTTTGGGGTGTGGGGTGGAGAGCAGGAGGGTGCAGCATTTGAGGAACTGAAATTACTTCAGAGTTGCAAAGCGGCCGGGGGGCAGGGGAAGGCTGGGTAGCAGACACTGGGCCACCAGGGAGGCACCGTCGTTCCCATTTCACAGGTGAGGGAAACGGGGACTGAGGCCACTTGGCGAATGGAGCCAAGCTTCCAGGTCCCCTCACCCCTGGCCACTCCTAGGAGATGCGGTGATTTCACTGGGGGGGGGGGGGGGCGGGGGCAGCTGAGTGGTCCCTCCCCCTTCTCCTCCCTTAGTCCAAGACGCAGCTGAGGCCAGACATTTCCCCTGCAGCCTCGGCTGCTGTCCATCCACACTGGCCACAGCGGTGCCCTTCCTTATGGGGGACACTCCTCTCCAGACGCGGGGACTCCCGGCCTCAGTCTCCCCTCCAGACAATGGAAACCAGGGCGCTTGTCCTGCCCCTGGGAGGGGAGCGTGGTCAGGACCAGGAGAGGCGCTGGGCTGGGTGTGAAAAGCCTGTCCCCCCAGGTGGGCTTTGCCTGGTCCTGGGCTGGGCTAGGGGTGGGAGCGGTTCCGGGCAGCTGGGTCATCACCTGAAAAGCCACCACTTCCCCAATGCCCGTCACATTCCGGGTGCTTGGCATGTATTCATGTCATCCGGGCACCACCCGCTGCGGGCTGCAGTGGGGACTGTGGTGTCCGGGTCTCGGAGTCATTTAAGAAGCTTCACCCAAAAGGGGAGGTGACCGGAGCTGGGGAGGTGGTTTTTCTTACATGTCTGATCTGGGATTCTCGGGGTCTTGGTGTCTCTCTCTCTCTCTTTCTCTCTCTCTCTCTCTCTCTCTACCAGCCAGGCCCATGGACTTGAGGAATAAGCCTCATTTCCTGGATATACAAGGCTTGCTCCAGAGAAAAGATGAGTCGGAGGCTGTAATGGGTGTGTGTGTATGTGTGTGTGTGTGTGTGTCTGTGGTTTTACGGGGACAGTGAAATCTCCAATAGGCCGTTTTGCCAGGACCCAGGCCCTCACCCCACCTTTCTGTGGCATCCCCAAAGCTTCCAAGCCGCTGCCCTGGCTGTTCCCAGGGCCTCTGAGCAAACACAAAAGCCCAGGCCCCGCCCCTCCCCCCACTCTGTCTCCAGCAGGAGTGTGTATGAGTGTGTGTGTGTGTGTGTGGGGGGGTGCCTCCAGAGACCATGGTTCTCTTCCTGACAAGCAGGCATTCAGGGCTTCAGGTACTGGGGGCTGGCGGGAGGCCCACAGCGGCCCCAGGTGCCGGTCACGCTGCCCGCGCCCCTCCCTGGGCCCCCCCGCCGGTGAGCCTGCAGATCAAAGGCTGGGAACCGAGGTTCCAACAAAGGGCCGGGAGCGCCTCACCCGCTGTCTCTCTGGGGCATGAAAGGAGCTGCCAAAGCTGGCTCCTGGCTCCGTGCAGAGGGGACGGACGCCAGAGTTGGGGGGAGGAGGGGGGTGCCTAGTGCGGGAGGAAGGAAAAGAGGCCTCCCCTCCCCCACCCTGTGTGACAGGCAGGAGGTGGTCCGGAGGGAGGTGCCACAGAGGGGCAGGGGGCGGGACCCAGCCCCTCACCCAGGGGCACTGACAGCTTCATCAGTCCCTACTGGGGAGGTTTTCCCCTCTGAGTGGCAGGGCCGGCCTTCCCTGGAGTGAAGAAAAGTAGGAGAAAGCAGACGGGGGTGGGGGGCTGGGGGGTGCGACAGTGGGGGGAGCATCTGTCAGCTCTGGCCTCCATCAGTTTTTTTTTTTTAATATATTTTTATTGATTTCTTACAAAGAGAAAGGGAGAGGGATAGAGAGTTGGAAACATCGATGAGAGAGAGAGACATCGATCAGCCGCCTCCTGCACACCTCCCTACTGGGGATGTGCCCGCCACCAGGATACTTGCCCTTGACCGGAATCGAACCCGGGACCTTTCAGTCCACAGGCCGATGACGCTCTATCCACTGAGCCAAACCAGTTTCGGCCTCCATCAGTTTTAAGGCCTCCCAAGTGGGGGACAGGGGTCTTTGGGGGCTGACTCCACTGGGAAGGCAGCTGACACTTGTCTTGGGGTGGCCTCTGAGTCTGGGGGCAGTTTGGGGAGCAAACACTGTCTTCCCCGTGGACTTGACACAGCCCAGCAGCTGCTGTGGTCCAGGCTCTGCCCACACTCAGTCTTGGGAACCAAAACGTTTGCCCAGAAAGCAGAAGGGAGAGCGGGAGGCCTCCTGGGTGAGTCGTGGCACGGAAGGCAGAGAGCGGCAGCGAGGGGAGAGGTGGGGCTGGCAAACCACAGGCCTGGGCTTCCGCTGTGCGGCCTGGAGCCAGTTAATCAGCCTCTCTGAGCCGAGACCACGAAGAAAGAAGCTGCCCGGCCTTAGGGCAGGACCCGGGCAGAGCTGCCCCCTGGGGGGAGGAGGACCCCAGCTAGAGGTGGCCTGGCCCCAGGGACCATTCTCTGTGAGGCACGCGTGTGCCTCCACCTCCCTCTCCGGGACCCCAGGCCACACGCTGCGCCCTCTGTGGGACGTCTCTGAGTCCCCGGAGTGCCCCGTGCTGACTGTGTTAATAGTAAACTTGAGATACGAGTTTAATTCGTTCCGTAACCTTGAGGCGTGGGAAACTATGAGATGCTCGAGTCGCGGTAAACTGGTGGGTCGTGTACAGCCGGCTGATCCTCGAGATTACTCCTATCTCAACTGTTGCTCGTATTTCAAAGCAAAAATCGCTCACTCGACGGCTCGTATCTCAAAAATCTCGTATGTTAGGGCACTCGTATCTCGAGATACCACAATATGTGAGTCAGGGCCTCCCAGTGGTCACAACAGGGGGGGCGGGTGCTCTGCTGGCGGCCTGGGCCTGAATATGGACCTCTACCTCGGGTTCCTTTTCTGTCATGTTGGCGGTGAAGCCCACCCTAGGGCAGTGGTCGTCAAACCTCCACTCGCAAGCCACATGCGGCTCTTTGGCCCCTGGAGTGTGGCTCTTCCACAGAATACCACGGCCTGGGCGAGTCTATTTTGAAGAAGTGGCGTTAGCAGAAGTTTAAGTTTAAAAAATGTGGGTCTCAAAAGAAATTTCAGTCGTTGACCTGTTGATGTTTGGCTCTGTGGACTGATGAGTTTGCCGACCATTGCCCAAGGGGACAGAATCTAGCATATAACAGGTGCTCAGTTAGTGATTGCCCCTGAGACAGCTGCCAACCATACACATACACATACATATATACATACATACACACACAGGGCTCCAGCCCCTGTGGCAGGCCCATATCACATGTATGCTGCTTTCTCCTGCTGCGAGCCCAGCATTCACACGTTATGAAGCGTCTATTGCGGGCATCCTGGGGACCCCTTCCTCCAGGCTGCCCGCCGCACTCTGGCTCCAGCTCCCCCCAGCAGCCGCAGGCCTCTCTCGTCGGTTTGCTGCCTGTGAACCTTCCCTGGGCTTTGGGCTGCGGGACTAAGAATGAGCCAGTTTCTCCCAACCGAGACGCCGTCCCTGGCTCATTCTACGGGGCCGGAGCCCCTGGCCATCACCCCATGAATTCGCCTTTCTTCCCGAGATACCGCCTGGGTCTGCCGGCCCCCCTGCCCCCTGTCCCCCCAAATCGCCTGTGTCCTGGGCCCCGCTTCTGTTCTCGCTCTTTTCTCTTCCTGGACCCGCATGTGGGGGATGCTCAGCGCACAGTCCAGCCCACCCCCTGCCTGGCTGGCTGTATGTAGAGTTGGGGCCACAGTACTGGGTCTTTCCATCGCCCAGCTCGGGTGCTTGCCTTTGGCAGCAGCGGCAGAGGATGAATTGTGTTCGAGGGTGTTCTTTAAAGGCCGGTTCTCGAACGGGGTCGCTGCTGCTCGGAACCCCCCAGCTGCTTCTGTTTTATAGGTATCGACTTGGGTGATCATAAAAGTAATCCATGGCGGTGGTAAAACATGTGGGGAGGTGACAGGACCTGCCGGCTGGCATCGATCCTTCTGTCTTGGTGGCCCCTTTGCCAAGTGGCCCGCCAGGCATTCTTCCCCATCGATTAGGAGTTTGACACCCCCTCCTTCCACCCTTCCACTCCCCCCCACCCCATGCTGTTTCCTCCTCCACAACAGCCTCTGTCGCTTTCTCTCCTGCAGCCAGACGCCACTCGCGGGCCCGGCCCAAGGTCACGGTGCTGAACTACGCCTCCCCGATGCCCCCCGGCGGCGGCGGGCGGCCCCCGAACGAGATGGCGCTGACGCCGCTGACGGAGCAGGAGGGGGAGGCGTACCTGGAGAAGTGCGGCAGCGTCCGGCGGCACACGGTGGCCAACGCGCACTCGGACCTGCAGCTGCTGGCCATGGCCTCCATGATGCACGCGGGCCTGGGCGAGGAGCCGGGCCCCGAGGACCAGTGCCTGCTCCTGCCGCCCCGCTTCTCGCCGCCCCGCCACCGCCAGTGCTGCAGCGAGCCCAACATCACCGACGGCCCCGACGAGCCCGGGGAGGAGGCCGCGGCGGTGGCGGGGGGCTGCCCGGAGGAGGAGGACTCGGAGCCCAACTGCGCCTCCCTCAGCTGACTGCCCCTGGGGACCTCCACCCCGGAGCCAGCGTGAGGACAGCCCCGTCCCGGGACTCACTAGCGGGGCTGCCGGGGGGACAGGCCTAGCCTGAGTGCCCGGGGCGGGGGTGATAGGGGGATCCCTGTTGTCACCCGCTCCGTCTTCCTGCCTGTGACCACCTCTTCGCAGCCACACAGACCCGGCTGCCTGAGGTCCACGTTCCCATTTCCAACCTGATCTGGATTTCAGTTCTGGGCTCCCCCTGGTCCCCAGATCCTAGACTGCCCCATGCCCCCAAGGACACAGCTCTGTGCCCTTGGCATGGCTGTGGCAGGAGGCTGCCCGGGGCCACCCCTAAAGCCCAAAAGGATGTGCTGGGGTTCCCCTTTGGGGCTGGTGACGCAGAGGCGTGTGGGTGAAAGGTACCTCTCCTGTTTGGGGGGGTGTGGGGGCGGTGAATGGAGACAGCCCCTCCCAAGCAGGCCCCTGGGGGAGCGCCTTCCTCCTTTCGGTTTCAGGGTTCCAGGGAGAGAGTTGCCCCCCCTGGTGCTGAAGGTCCCCCACATCACATCTTGGAGGCCTCCAGGCTGGATGAAACCTCTGCATTCCACCCCCCTACCCCCCCAGGCTTCCTCCCAACCCCCCAGATCCAGCCTCCCTGGGGGCGTTGCCGGTGCCTTCATCCCCCTCTGACGTCAGAAACTGGCTGTTTCCTGTGGTGGGTGACAGGCCGAAGGGCCGGCTGATTCCAAGCAACTAGTCTTGTTCCTGGATTTGACTTGAATTTTTAACACGTGCATCGTTTCAAAACAAATGGTTTGCGAGTGTGTTTGCACGGAGGGTCTCACACTGCTCCTTCCCAACGGGGTGTGTCTTCAACTCCCTCCGGGAGAGGGGACGAAGCGTTTGGGGGGGACGGGGTGAAAGGGACCCGTGGTGGGCAGGATTCACAGGCTGCGGAACTCTGGAAGCAAAAGGGCCAGGGTTTGTGGGTGCCATAGCTTGTTGGAGGGGGCGCAGTGAGGTAGGTAGACAGCTGTAGCTGTAGCAATGGAATGTCTCTGCTTTACCGTGGAGGGGGGTGGGGGAGATAAAGGGGGGATATTATATAGGACCTTTTGGAGAGAGGTTCATTCCCTGCGAATAAAGGGAATTCAAATGCCTGGAATTTCTAACCCCGAAGGCCTCCAAATGCCTCTGCTAGCGGGCTGTCTCCTCGCCGCTGCAAGGAGACGGGGCTGGCTTTCTGTCCACCTCGAAGCTCTGTTCTCTTTGTCTCTGCCTGTTGGTCCCACTCGGAACAGCTCCAGAAGGAAAGAGAAGGCTCCCCGGGACCCTTCTGGCACCTTCTCGGTATCCTGTGAGGCTTGGAAGTTTGTTAATAAAATCTCAGAGGTGGGAGCCAGCTTGGCTTGGAATGAGGCCGGAGGAGGCCGAGGGGATTGTGGGGGGGATGAGGGCAGGTTCGCCTCATCAGGGGAAGGGTCTTCTAAGCGCCTCTGAGCCCTGACAGCATCCTCCCTCCCACCCGCCCTGCGGAGATCCGAACCACGCTTGGAGCTGTGCTCTGGGTGGCTGCTAATTCGGAACTGGTGTGTTAACGAGTTGTTTCGTGTTCATGCTTCCATGAGAGTGACGGGAGACAAGTGCCCGGCAGGGCTCTGAGAGCGTCAAATAGACACAACCAGGATCTCGGTGAGCGTATGGGGTCAGATCCACAAGCTGGCGGGGGCGCGTTAGCCGATGGGGCATCCGTAGGTAAGAGCACGGGGAGGCACTTACTGGCTGGCTCCGGTCCTTGAGCCCACGGAGCTCTTGGCACTGGCGGTATTGATCCAGGCAAAGTAATGAGTCATGCTTGGGTGTGTGGGTTTGATTTTCTTTCTTTTTTTTTTTTTTGCTTCATTTACAATGTTGGCACTACATACGTGTTTCATTGTCTTTTCCATGTAGTAAGTGGCCCTGAGGCGGATAGCGGTCACCGATGAGTGAGCACCCGGTGGGGAAGGGGAGTGTCCGTCCAGCCCCAGGGAACTTGACTTTGCCGAGGGCTGTTAGCCAGTTTCCCCTCTAATGTGCACACCGGGTGTTTGCACAGTAAACGCTCCAGGCGGTACCCACACACACGTTCCTGATGTGTGCATTCCAGCCATCGGCACGTTTTAGCACTTTCTCCCCTTCGTGACGTGAAGATTCCTTTTCATCGTTGAGTGAGGATCTTCCTGTGGCTGAGGTTCGAGGACAGGAAGCAATCACTAAACTCCCAGCACAAACTCAGAAACCTCTCGTGCTGTTCGTTTCCGAAACGGATCCGATAAATACCGTCTTGTCCACGCCTCCTTCCCTGATCCCCTGGGTGGCGCCTGGACAGAATCTGCCAGCTCAGCAGACCATCGGGTGTCCTGTCCTCTCTCTGTCCCCGCTTTTTCTGCCTCCTCCCCTCGGGGTTCGGCAGCGGCCTTCCCAGCGGGCCTCCCTGGGTTATGTTTGCCGTCCTTGTATGCATCGGCAAGTCATTTCCTGGAGCAACGGCCTGTCTGTGGAGCCTGGACAACAGGGCACAGAGTCGGAGAAGGCAGGACCTCTGCCCAAAGGGGCGTGGCCTCTTCCCGGGGTGTTTGGCTTCTGGGGGATGCTCACCCTCTTTACTCCTGGGTGTCTCGTGCATTCCTCTCTCGTTCGGTGTGGCAGAAAGAATGTACAATGTTTGATGCTCCTCGGAGGGCGAGAGCTGCAGCAGCCTGAGGCCTCGGGAGGATTAGGGGGTGCATTTGCAGAGGCGTGACCTGAACTGAGAGACGGCCCTGGAGGACGGATAGCGGGGAGTGTGTACACTGTCGTTGAGTCTGCCAAGGCTGTTGCTATGGGAAACAGCCGCCAGGCATCCGGCCTCAGCAGGTTTCTTGTCCTCATTGCACCGCTGCATCCACTCACCTGTCCACTCACCCACCCACCACGTGTATGGGGCTTCTGCCGTGTGTGGTGCTGGGGTACAGTGAGGGATGCCCCCGGGGTGCCTGTGTTTGGGGAGCTTACCATCTTATTAGGCCAGCAGGAATTTCAAATAAAGAAACACACCCGATGGAATAAAATGGCAAAAGGCAGGTGAGGAGAGGGTTACCTGAGGTAAGGTGGTTAGAGGAAGTCTCTCTCTCTAAAAAAATACAGTGGTACCTCGAGATACGAGTGCCCTAACATACGAGATTTTTGCTTTGAAATACGAGCAACATTTGAGATAGGAGTAATCTCTTGGATGGGCTGGCTGCACATGACCCACCAGTTTACCGAGTCTCGAGCGTCTCATAGTTTCCCACACCTCAAGGTTACGGAACAAATTAAACTTGTATCTTGAGGTACCACTGTATTTGTATTGATTTCAAAGAGAAAGGGAGAGAGAGATAAGAATATCAATGATGAGGAAATCATTGATTGGCTGCCCTCTGCACGCTCTCTACTGAAGATCGAGCCAGCCCCCTATTGGGGATTGAGCCGATCTGTGCATGTGCCCTGACCTGGAATCGAACCGTGACCTCCTGGTTCATAGGTTGATGCTCAGCCGGGGAGCCACGCCAGCGAGGTGAGAATATCTCTCTTAACATTGACTTGAACTGAGACCTGCGTGGTAAGGAGCCAGCCTCACGATGTGCTTTCACAACAGATCTACCACCGATGGGTGGCTTTACAAACACACATGTACTGTCTCTCAGGGATGCTGGCTGGGGGTCTGACGTGAGTCTCCCTGAGCTGGAATCAGGGTGTTGGCAGGGCTGCGTTCCTTTCTGGAGGCTCCAAGGAGACTCCACTTCCTTACTTGGAAGCTTCCAGAGGCTGCCCTCTTCCCTGGCTCCCCCACCTTCAGAGCCAGCCATGGCGGGTGGACTCCCTCTCACCAGCCTGCATTCTGCCTCCCTCTTCCACTTTGAAGGAGCTTTGTGTGGGCTCATCCCGGCCCATCCCGGTAATTCAGTATAATCTTCATGTCAAGGTTTCTGTGGACACTGCCTTTGCGGCTCTCTCAATAGCAAACAGGCCAGCCACGTGATGTGCTAGGGGCCCCTTGAGAATGAGACTGCATTGGGCTGATGGGTGGGTCTCGGTGGCCAGGGCACACTGACTGGCCTGGCCCCCAGGCCTTGGAGCCTGGCCTCCACCCATCAATGCCTGGTCTCTGCCAGTGACCATGATTCTGGAATCTCTTGCTCAAATTTGTTATTTCTCAGCTCATATGCCTGTCTGGCCCTCATCCCCCTGTCTGGACCTCTATGACTTGGTACCAATTTGTCTGCAGATTTCATCTCTTTTATGGACATTCCCCAACTGAATTTTCTAAAATCCAATCCTTACTAAAACGTCTCCCTGCCTTCCACTAAAAGCCACACACCTGAATTTGTCTTACACAGTTGCCTAATTCTTCACCTGACCTTCAGAAGTATGTCTTCTCACCAAGTCACGCTTTTGATTGGTTCTTAATTTCTTTGACCTTGTGGCCTACATTTGAGGACCTTTGTGAAGAATCCTAAGCAATGTGAATATCTTGAATTCTAATAGTCTCCTGAATTCTTTCATATTCTTAGGACCACATAACTTTGAAGAAATACCTAAACTGCTGTCTTCTACCAGTTAAATATCTCATAGTTTTGTCTGGGGTCCAACTTATGAGGTCATTCCGTTCTCTGGAGACTGATCTAGGATCAAGTCAATTGACTGTCAACAAACACATTGGCTGCCCGTGCTGATGTAGTTTGGAGACGGTGGGCTCAATAAGTGGAAACAGCATAAGACTTCTGGTTTCTGGCTATAGGGGAATGGCTCGTCTCCGATTAATCTTCCTGCCAAAATCATTATAAACGTTGGGCGAAATATAGAAAGCATCTGTTTGAAGGAATCGGAGAACACCCAGTCCAGACGGGATCTCAGAGGCTCTGACCTCTAAGAGAAGGAAAATGTATCGGGCCATCTTCACGTTCACCCTGGTTTTTCCTGAGGGCATTTTGCCAAATCCCTGGTTCGGGTGGATGGAGGGGGAGAATGGTGAGAGCAGAAGCAGCAGTCTTACGGGGCTGAGATCAGAATTTAAGGCTGCCGGAGTAGCTGGGACTCAAAGGGGGAATGATGGAGAGGACTTAATGAGACAGCTACTCTTCAAGCTGTTGGCTGACTCCTCAGCGGAGCAGACAGTGAGAACTCCAGGGAAACCAGCAGAAAACAGCAGCTGGCAAGCCCAAGAGCTGAACAGATTTGAGCTGTTGCACAATGACGAGGAGACAGAGGTTCATGTCCTACTGAGGTAGAGGGGCTTGGACAAACATCCTGGGCTTTGGGTTAAGGCTCCGGAAGGGACACACTCTAGGAGTAAAAGTCACGCTCAGTAGTAAGAAGGTAGACTAAAACACAACTATATCAGTAATTACATTAAATGTAAATAGACTGAACATTCCAATGAAAAGACAAAGATAATCAAACCAGATTAAAAAAATAACAGTATGCTATTAATATATTATTATTATATTTCTATGTCTCAAAATGCTGAGACATAGAAAGGTTGAAAATAAAAAGATGGGAAAAAATATATATGTACCATGTAAACACTAGCAAAAGAAATTTGGTGTTGCTAATTTAGTTATGTAAATTTCATAATGATAAACATTCATTCAAAAGAAAGATCCTATATAATAAAAGGGTATTATGCAAATTGGCCCTTATGGCAGAACAACTGCTGGACTTGTTACTACAAGTCACACTGACCACCTCTTGGTCCTTTTCCCCAGGTGTCAGGCACCGGTCAACCGATGGCAAATGAGGAACCAGTAGCAGTGGAGGGTAGGGTCGGCTGCAGGCAGCTGGGGAAGATGGCCCTGATCGCAGGCCAGGCCTAGGTACCATACCCACACATGAATTTCGTGTGCCGGGCCTCTAGTATAAATTATAATACATTAATTATCATTTAATGGTCATCATGTATATGCTAAACATCACCTGAAGTATTATTTCACATTCATTGTTTTGTGTAATCCTCTGAGCAATTTTACGAAGTAAATGTCATCCCAACTAGATGAGGAAACTGAAGCTCTGAGAGACTGAGCAATTTGCCTCAGGTCACACAGCTGGAAAATAATAGAGACAAGATTGAAACCTAGTTCTTTCTGACCTTTGCCAAAGAGCTTTTAACTGTCGCTCTGCTTTATCATCACCGTACTGCCATTTGGAGCGGACCCCTGAGGGAAGAGGGGAGGACATTCAGTGCGACTCCAGGGTCTCTCTGCCCTGGAAACCCTTTAAAAACTAAGATTATCTAGCTGACTCTTGTGCATGTGTGCACATCACACACACACACACACACACACGTAAATGCTCTGCTCTTCCACATACATGATCCCCCAAAGGTACAGAGACCTTCAAGTTGATGGACTACAGACTTCTTTGCATTTCTTAATTCAAGTTCTCAAGAATCAGTTCTGGTTAAATAATCATGTATTCGTCCCTGATTCAGTCAATGGTCGAATCCACAGAGAAACCCGGGACGCTGTTTATAATTTAATCTTTCTCTTCAGTCACTTTGCTGCCACTGTGGTCAGTCAGACCCTTTTCCATGTCCAGGGACTGAATGACCTTTGAAAAGTTACTTAACCTCTCTTTCTTCCTTCTGCAAAATGCAGTTAATTTTGCAGAAGAGCACACACACACACAGAGGAAACAAACATCCATCAACAGACGAATGGGCAGACAAAACAAGGTATGTTCATACAGTAAAGTTCTATTTGGCAATAAAAAGGGAGCAGCCTACGTACGACATTCTACGTCATGGACAGACTTCAAAGACGTTATGCTGAGTGAAAGGAACCAGACACGGGAGACCACATGGTATATAATTCCATTCATGTGAAATCCCCAGCAAAGGAGATTTATTGACACGGAAGATAGCTTACTGCTTGTCTGGGGGGTGTGGAATGGAGATTAACTGTACATGGGCCTCAGGGTTCTTATTGCGGGGATGGAAATGTTTATTATAAAATTGATTTATGATGTAGTAACTTGCAAAGTTACTAAAAGTCTTTGAACTGCATACCTGAAATTGCATTTTTTTTTTTAACCTGTGGTAAGAAATACATAACAAAATGTGCCATTTTAATCATTGTTAGGCGTGTGGTTCTGCAGCATCAGGCACATTCACAGTGAACCCTCATTGCTATCCACCTTTAGAACGTTCTCATTTTCCCCAACGGAAGCTCTGTCCCATTAAACAACTCCTGATAACACCTCCCCGCCACCCAAGCCCTAACAAGTACCATTCTACGTTCTCTTCTACGGTTTGACAATTCTAAGTACCTCCTGTAAGTGGAATCATACACTATTTGTCCTTTTGTGACTAGCTTATTTTGCTTAGAACAGTGTCTTCAAGATTCATCTGTATTGTAGCATGTGTCAAATTTTCTCTTTTTTTAAGGCGGAGTAATATTCCACTGTAGGTATGTACCACACTTTGTTCATCCATCCATCCATTGATGAACATTTGTGTTGTTTCCACCTTTTTTACTATCCTAACTAATAAGAGAGTGATATACAAATTAACCATCACTCTGCTACACCCACCAGCCATGCCCACCAGCCAATCAGGGGTGGGTATGCAAATTAACCCCACCAACAAGGCTGTGGCCATGGAGCAAGCAGGAGGGAGGCTTGGGTTTCCCGGCGATGGAGGAAGTCAACCTTTCCACACATCCTGGTGGGCTACAGAGTTTTAATTATAGAAGATAAATAAATCCCAACAGAAATGGTTGCCGCCACAGAAGGAGCAGGAGGCTTGGCTCCACTCCAGGCTACAGAGTTTCAATTGTAGAAGATAAATAAATCCCAGATCCCAAGGCCTCCCCTTGGGTTGCTGGGGGGCATGGCTGGCCTGTAAACCATCATAAGCACCTCGCCCAGGCAGCCCCATGTCCCAAGGGAACCCCCACCCTGATCTGGGACACCCTTCAAGGCAAACCAGCTGGTCCCTCCCCTCCACCGCCCCATGCACCAGGCCTCTATCCTATCTAATAAAAGAGTAATATGCAGATTGACCATCACTCCAACACATGTGATCAAAGATCCTGCCCCCATGTGGACACAAGATAGCCACCACAAGATGGCCTGCAGATGAGGGCAGTTAGGGGTGACCAGGCTGGCAGAGGAGGGAAGTTGGGATGACTGGGCCTGCAGGGAAGGGCAGTTGTGGGGGACAGGCCTGCAGGGGAGGGCAGTGAGGGGCAAACAGGATGGCAGGGGAGCAGTTAGGCATCAATTAGGCTGGCAGGGGAATGATTAGGGGGTGATCTGGCTGGCAGGCAGAAGCAGTTAGGGGAAATCAGTAAGGCAGGCAGGTGAGCAGTTGGGAGCCAGCAGTCCTGAATTGTGAAAGGGATGTCTGACTGCCTGTTTAGGTTGGATCCCACCGGGATTGAGCCTAAACAGGCACTTGGACATCTCTTGAGGGATCCCAAATTGGAGAGGGTGCAGGATGGGCTGAGGGATACCTCCCTCCCTATGCACAAATTTTGTGCACCGGGCCTCTAGTCATGAATAAGACTGTTATGAATATGGCTGTATAAATATCTTCAAGTTGGTGGACTTTATAATATGTAAAACATATCACAATAACGTTATTTTAAAATAAAAAGCAAAATATTTTTCTCAAAATCCAAAGAGCTAATAAATGGTAGATGCTGTTATCAATAACTTAAAAACTGGTAAATTTGACCAACAAAGTGAGTTTTTAAAAATTAAGTTAATTGAATAAAAAAAAGAAATGCTCATGATTAAGAAAAAGGAGAAATAAGTATAAAGAAGAAGTATCTTTAATCTCACTTAGAGATAAACACTGAAAGGTTACTATACAAAAGCTACTAAATTTTAATTTTCCTTTCAGTGAGTAGAAGAAACTGAACTGAAAATGAAGAAGTTGCTGAGCTCAGGTTCTCCATTTACGACAGAGCTATTCATTCCTGAACTACCTCTCCAGAGGCAACATAAGTTCTAAAAAAATATTGAGGCTGTTTTTCTATATAAATACATGTTTCTTAAGGGTCATGTTTTTCTATATAAATACATATTTCTTAAGGGTCACATGGGCAATGTTTTTGTGTGTTTTTTTTTCATAAAAATCAGAGGACCTTTCTGATGTTTAAATAAATAAAGTTGCCTGAGTTTTTAGATGAAAAACAAAACAAAGATGAAAACCTCAGCAAGCTTTTAGATAAACTTCAAAGAGAAATTACTAGGGAATGACTAGTTTGCAAGCCAAATAATGACAAAAATGACAGATCACTGACTTAAACAGCAGGAAGAGCCCTGGCGAGTTTGGCTCATGGATAGAGCATTGGCCTGAAGATTGAAGGGTCCTGGGTTCGATTCTGGTCAGAGGCACATTGCCTGGGTTACAGGCTCGGTCCCTAGTAAGGGGCATGCAGGAGGCAGCCAAACAGTGATTCTCTCTCATCATTGATGTTTCTAGTTCTCCCTCTCCCTCTCCCTTCCTCTCTGAAATCAATGGGGATATATTAAATAAAATAAAATAAAAAGCAGGAAGGAATGATTATAGTTGGTGTCCAAAATAAATCCCAGGAGGCTGTACATAAATTCTGAATGTCAGTCCATTTTCTCCTCCCTCTGATCTGAATGGCTCTTGGTTTTACTGTGTCCACTCCAGCCTGAATGTTCTCACTCAGAGGTGGTGAGTAGACACATTCCAGGTTCAGCTTTCACTCACTGCAGAAACGGATTACTGAAAACTTGGAAATAAGGCAAAAAGTTAGGCTGCATGTCCTCTCAAAGTCATAGTGAAGGCTTACCTCATTTTCGAGGAGAATGTATCCGTGTTTTATTTTGCTATTGTTCTATAATAATAATAAAAGGGTAATATGCTGATTAGACAGAAAATCTTCCGGACGTCATTCCGGATGTCCTTCCTGACAAAGCTGGGGCTGGAAGGAAGCAGCCTGGGTCCCGGATGCCTGCCAGAAGCTGGAGGAAGGAAGTTTGGGTCCTGGGTGCTGGAGGGAAGCCAGTGCCAGCAGCTGGGGGAAGGAAGGCCTACTCTTGCATGAATTTCCGTGCATCAGGTCTCTAGTTATTTCATGATAGTCCAGATACTGTGAAGTTACATATTAATCTGTATTTTTTCTCTATCTGGTAGGAAGGAAAACTTCAAAGGTTATAATTTTAGTAGCTTGAGAGACATGAAAAGTTTCTTTTATAACCTACCAATCTTATTATAACACTAGAAACCCAGTGCAAAAAATTCATGCCAGGGGGTGGGGTGTTCCCTCAGCCTGACCTGCACCCTCTCACAATCCGGGACCTTTTGGGGGATGTCAACTGCTGATTTAGGCCTGATCCCGCAGACATCCCTCTTGCAATCTGGGACTGCTGGCTCCTAACTGCTCACCTGCCTGCCTGATTGCCCCTAACCATTCGCCTGCCTGCCTGATTTTGCCCCTAAAACTCAAGCTTCTGCTTTTTTTATTTTTAATACTTATATTTCTCCTTTACCAGGTGGATTTTTTTCAATAGATGGAGTTGCACATATGTTGATATATATGCAATTTGATATGTATGCTATTTTATTGTATTGACAGCAAAACTTCATATGTCAAATTTGCTGAGGTGTTAACATCATAGATATTTTTATGCTTAAAAAATGTTGAATTTCATGCCAAAAAAGAGCATTTTGGGGAAGTTTTAATTCATTATTTCGAAGAAAAAAATTATTATATACTTCTGGAAGCTTACAATGAACATGCTCCATCTCAAGATACTTGTGAACACTGGTTTAAACACTAGAAAAGTGATGATTTTGATATGAAAGACAACGAAAGTTCAGGTCAACTAAAAAAGTTTGAAGACCAACAGTTAAAAGCATTATTGGATGAAGATGCCTGTCAAACTCAAAAACAACTTGCAGAAAGATTAAACATTGCTCAGCAAAAATTTCTGATCATTTACAAGCAATGAGAAAGATTATTTTTAAAAATATATATTTTATTGATTTTTTACAGAGAGGAAGGGAGAGAGATAGAAAGTCAGAAACATCGATGAGAGAGAGACATCGATCAGCCGCCTCCTTCACGCCCCACAGTGGAGATGTGCCCGCAAGCAAGGTACATGCCCCCGACCGGAATTGAGCCCGGGACCCTTCAGTCCGCAAGCCGATGCTGTATCCACTGAGCCAAACCAGTCTCGGCTAAAAAAAGGAAAATGGATGCCACATCAACTGAACAAAAGACAAAAAGGAAACTGAAAAGTCATCAGTAAAATGTTGCTTCAAAGGCACGAAAGAAAGTCTTTTCTGCATTGAATTGTGACTGGCGATGAAAAATGGATTTATTTTAAGAATCCAAATGCACACAATCACGGGTTGCTCCAGGTCAACTATCAACATTGACTGCAAGGCCAAATCGCTTGGGAAAAAAGACAATGTATTATGAGCTTCTAAAACCAGGTGAAACCATTAATACTGATTGCTACTGACAACAAAAAGTCAATATGAGCCGTGGTTTGTTCGTGAAATAACCAGAGTGGGCCAGAAGACACGGCAAAGTAATTTTGCTTCATAATGACGCACCATCACACACTTCAAAACCAGTTAAAGACACGTGAAAAGATCTTGCCTGGGAAGTATTAACCCACCCGCCGTATTCACCAGACCATCCTCCTTCAGATGACCACTTGTTCCTATCGATGGCACACACACTTTCTGAGCAGCACTTCAAAACCTATGCAGAGCCGAGACCGGTTTGGCTCAGTGGATAGAGCGTCGGCTTGCGGACTGAAATGTCCCGGGTTCGATTCCGGTTGGGGGCACGTACCTTGCTTGCGGGCACAACTCCACTGTGGGGCGTGCAGGAGGCGGCTGATTGATGTCTCTCTCTCATCGATGTTTCTGACTTTCTATCTCTCTCCCTTCCTCTCTGTAAAAAAATCAATAAAAAATATATTAAAAAAACAACAACAACTATGCAGAAGTGGAAAATTGTGTCTCTGAATGGTTTGCCTCAAAACAAGAAAAGTTCTATTGGGACTGTATCCACCAATTACCTGAAAGATGGGGGAAATGTGTAGCTAGCGATGGACATGCCTTTGACTAAAGCACTTTTGATGTTTCTCTTGAAGTTATCGTGTTTTCTTTGATTACAAAATCCGCATTCAAACCAAGGTAACAAACGAAACCTTTCATTCCGATCTTCCTCGCCGCAAGGGAACAGCAAACCTCACTCCAAATAATTTCCCACCAAAAGTCCCACTGTGACACTGAGGACTGGAGGGCTGACTGTGCACATGCGCAATAACAGGCTCACGCCTCCACAATCCCACAAAATCCCACAATCCTCTGGCCGCCCACTTCCGGTTTTCCACGCTCTTCCTAAGTGGCGTTTCCTGCATTGCACGTCCGGGGCCTCTAGTTGGAAGGGATGTTTCTGTTTCGGCTTAGACAGCTGTTTACTATTTGGAAGCAGCGAGGTTTCGGGGGCCCTGCCGCTGGCTGCCATGGACAGGTGGGTCCCCAGCGCACCCAGGACACAGCACCGGAGGGGGCGCCGTCCCAGTTCTCAGAGAGAAAGGTACTGTGCTGGGCCTTTTCCCAGCGGATCTTCCCCTTCCTCCCCCAGCCCACTCCACACCTACCCCAGGTGACAACCCCAGCCCACAGGCCCTCCAGACCTTCCCCCCTATTTCTCTGACTTTCCCCCATCAAGCTCGCACCCTATTATTGCATTGCCTAGGGGCACCCCCTGACCACTCCCTGGGGGGCAGGGCCAGCCTGGGCCACGGGCTGTGGTGGTCTGGTCTCTGGTATTCCAGGTGTGATGCTGTTATGGTCGCTGGCTTTTTATATATATAGAAAATTCTTTTGGGTTTTGAAAAATGCTTTTCCTGATGGATTATATGCACTCTTTTTCCTTGAATGCTCTTGGAATCAGCTTGGCCTCCGAACGGTTCCGTCGTAAGTGAATGAGCTGAACAAAACCTATGACACGTGTCCATTCTCTAGGGCAGCGGTTCTCAACCTTTCTAATGCAGCTCCTCATGTGGTGGTGACCCCCAACCATGAAATTATTTCCGTTGCTACTTCATCACTGTAATCTTGCTACTGTTATGAACTGTAATGTAAATATCTGATATGCAGGATGTATTTTCGTTGTTACAAATTGAACATAATTAAAGCATAGGGATTAATCACAAAAACAATATGTAATTATGTATTGTGAAATATTTATTTCTAATTACAAATAAATGAAATTTTGTCTTGAATCGTGGTATAGCATGGGTAATAGTCTTCATAGGACAACAGTAACTACATTGCTACACTTTGCTAAACCGAAGAGCGGTGTGCTGGTTCCTAAGACCGTGGGAAATAGGTGTTTTCTGATGTTCTTAGGCGACCCCTGTGAAAGGGTCGTTCAAACCAAAGGGGTCTCGACCCACTGCTCTATGGAATGAGCGCCACGATTTTACCATTTTAACAAATACACTTAACGCAGTGGGCGGATCTCAGATGCTACTTTCTCCTCCCATTTCCTGCGACTGTGTGTGTAGTATGTGCTGCTGGGTTGGCTCCGACTCTGGCAACTCTGGATGAGTCCACAATGTCCTGTCCCCAGCAGCCCTGCTCAGCTGCTGGAGACCATGCCTATGGCTTCTTTAATGCGTCGGTCCATCTCCTATGGGGTCTTCTTCTTTCCCTTCTGCCTTCTCGTTTCTGAACATTCTTGTCTTTTCCCAAGAACCCGGCCTTCTCATGAGTGTTGGACGAAGTAGGACAGCTTCAGTCCTGTGCTTACTTCCTCTATTTTGCAGAAGGCTCACCTGGATGCCCATGTAGCATGCAGGTTCCCCAGTACCCCTTGGGAAGTCTAACTCCGGGAGTCTGGCAGGAGGTCTAATGACACACATCTCCATAGGCACCCCGGCAGACCCCAAAGCTTTGGTCCTCCGGCCAGACTCCTTGAGCAAGCCCTGCAGTGAACGGCCTGGTGGCCGTGGTCCTCACGCTGACTTGGCTTTCACTGTTCAGCGGGGTCAGAGGTGAACGGGGGTAAACACTAGCGCCTGGGGATGCACTAGAGTCCGACAGTCCGTATTCCTCAACCTCAATTTGGTGAGAGCAGTTCATCCCAGATGTTCATCTCCCATTGGCTGTGTCAGAACAGGGGCAGAGGAGAGGGAGTGACCAGGAATATATATATATATATATTTATATCAGGCTGAAATTGCTGATGCTTGATTCTTTCTGACCTTACAATAATGGTGGTTTTGTGTGGATGGACCTAATGATTCCTCAGGTGTTTCTCATTGGAAGCTAACTTGGCAACCAACTTGTGACTCTGACAGTGGGGATACGGACTTCGCACTATCTGGGGAAAGGGTTTTGGAGTGTTCACCAGGCTTAAAGCAAAAAAGGAAATAAAAGTAAAACTAAGGATGCTCTTTCCAGAAAAAAATACACAGAGTACAACCTTCTGCCTTCAATCTCGGGGAGATTGACGGACTCTGAAGGCCAAGGACTCCTTAATTGTTAACCTTGTTTCACCGATTTCTCTCAGAAGGCTGCCTCCTCTAGGGATGGAGCTCTGCTGCCCCCTACTGCCACCGGGGTCTCCAACGGGGCTGGCTCCATTCAGGCCTGAGCTCGAACCAGTTGTCTGTCATCTCACACCAGCTGGTGACAGTGGCCCCGTTCTGGGCAGGCGTGGGCATCACAGACGCACTGTTTTATAATTCTCACATTAAAATGAACGGTACTGCTGGTACAGGGCGTGGGGCAAGTTGGTGCTTTGACAGAACATCCCTTCAGGGTCATCATATGCTGATTCTAGGGGAGTTATTTGCAGCTCTGTGCCGTGGATAATGGGGAGCGAGGCAAAGCCATTCTTGCTTCTAGACCTCTTGGCTTCTCCCCCCGTACCAAGAACAAAGCCACATCTTGCCTCCTCGTGCGCATTCATTTAGATCAGCGGTTCTCAACCTGTGGGTCTCAATCCCTTTGGGGGTCGAATGACCCTTTCACAGGGGTCGCCTAAGACCATCAGAAAATGCAGATATTTACATCACGATGCATCACAGTAGCAAAATTTCATGGTTGGGGGTCACCAACACATGAGGAATTATTGAGAACCACTGATTTAGATATTCCCAGTCAGCGTGTCTGTTCTTTGGATTCTCCTCTGACCGGGTTATAACCTCTGCCTAGTTCCTTCAGAAAGTTCATCAAATCTGTAACACATGCTCATTTGATCACTATCAAAGAGCCTTCTGGGTCTCTGTTCTGGAAAATGATTCTTTAACAAAGGCCGCCATCCTATTAGAGATCTCTGGTTGCCACCTGAGATAGGCAAGAGCCCGCCCCTTCCTTGAAAGTCTAATTAAGGAGACGCTCAGTGGAGCCAGCAACTCTCTGAGATTTAAAGAAACCCTGACTCACCTAACTCAACCAGGTAGCCAGGACTGCATCAGTGCCTCAGGGGAGGGGCGCTGGCCAAAGCAGAACCAAGGAGTCTGTAAGTGTTTCTAGAAGTTGTTTCCCTGAAGCTGAGAACTTAGCGGGGCGGTGGAGCTGGAGCAGACCCACATGTTGGAGAGAGAGAGGAGAGGGGCCTTTCCTTTCAGTAAAGCACTGAGGCTACACTTCCTGCTGCAGGAAGGACACAGAGGCAGGAGCACCAGGACCAGAAAATCCCAGGATGCATCAGGTGTAGTAAAAGCAAGTGGTTCATAAATTTTTCATTCCTGTTGAGATCTGTGTACATATTACTTCTATCTATCTATCTATCTATCTATCTATCTATCTATCTATCTATTCATGTATGTAATTTACTGCAAACACTGATCCTAAAGACATTAAAAAAAAAAAAAAGAAGAAGAAGCCAAATTCGACTCTATTAGCCCTGTATTCAGAAAACCTGAGCTTTCTCTCCTTTTCTTCTTTAACAATGACTGCTAAGGACGATCAAATTAGTTTGAGATACATTTTACTTTCAGGCTCCTAGCTGTTCTAAAGGGACAGTAGCTACCTTCCCTAAGGACCTTTGGCGGGGCTTTGTCTACTTCAAGTTCAGTGACCCGCTGGGGGGAAGTGACCTGGGGGGAAGGCACCTGGAATTGAGACAAATGAAGACAAAAAGGTCAGAGCTCCTCAGACAGGGTCTCTCTCTTTCTCTTTCCCTTTCCCTTTCCCTTTCCTTCTCTTTCCCTTTCCTTCCTCTTTCTCTTACTCTTTCTCTCTTTCCCCTCTTGTCCTCCCTCCCCCTTTCCCTCTCCCCATGCCAGTCAGGATAGAGCAGAATGGGAAGCTAATTTTTCAGGATTTGGGGATCAACTTTTCAATGTGGCTTTATGGTTAAGTTTTCGGGAGCATACATTCTGTGAAGATCAGACTCGCTGACCCACATGTATGTTACAATGTACAGATCCCTACCCACCAAGCCAAACACGTGTGCTTATGCATCATTCTCCAACACAGCTGCATGATTATCAAGTAACCCTGTCCCTGTTGGTCCCCATACAAAAGCTAATTTTAAAAAAATGTGACAAAATAAAAAGTGACAACAGTTTAACAGACATTCACAAGACTGAATCAGAAGTGTGAAGAAGTTATCCCAAAATAGACGTGGATTTTTTTTTTTTTTAAAGAAGCATGGTTTATTTGGAGACTCATACTAAGTCTTTCCATTTATGGAGCTTAAAGATTACCGTGGAGTTTTGTAAAGCACTGACAGGTCTCACCAGCTTTTATACCCCACGCAGGGAAACTGAGTCTATTTTAGAGGAGATAGGGATGAACCATAGAAAGCTTATAGAGATGAGTTTCATTGCCCCCCATAGGGGCAGCCTCACTTCCGCTCCCTCGGGGAGCTGGCAGGGAGAGGAAGCCAGCAGCAGGGGCCCTGGCACCGGAGGACCGTTGCTCCCGTTCATTAGCTGGAAAGAAGTTGGTGCCGTCATCTGTCCGGTTTTACACTTTCTAAATTCCTGTTTAGCATCCTCTCTCCTAGGGCCTGATTTCATTCCCCCCCCACACACTGGGGATAGAGCCCCTTTAATTTCTTTAATCCCCTCCACGTTCCCTACAACCCAGGCATGTGCCCTGACCGGGAATTGAACCGAGACCTTCTGGTTCACGGGCCGACACGCAACCATTGAGCCACACCGGCTGGACTCCCTTGTATTTTAATAGATACCGGTTTCATTTTGATTCAGAGAGTGCTTTCTGGGTAAAGAGATTAATGCAAGATGCAGGCTGATAAGAGAACAGCAACAACGAACAGGAGGAATGAATCCTGTCAATCGAGCGTCTGTTTTCTTTTACCCAATCTATAATAATGAAAACATAACATGCTAATTAGACCGGGCGTCCTTCCGGACATCCTTCCTTCCAGACAAAGCCACAGTGGGCCGGGGCCGTGGCAGAGGTGGCAGTGGCGGGGGGAGGGGAGGCTTGCATGAATTTTGTGCATCGGCCTCTTGTATTCAATAAGGGGCCATTCAAGAAACACCTGTTTGGCCGAGACCAGTTTGGCTCAGTGGATAGAGCGTCTCGTTGCGGACTTAAAGGTCCCAGGTTCGATACCGGTTGGGGGCATGTACCTTGCTTGCGGGCACATCTCCACTGTGGGACGTGCAGGAGGCTGCTGATCGATGTCTCTCTCTCATTGATGTTTCTGACTTTCTATCTCTCTCCCTTCCTCTCTGTAAAAAATCAACAAAATATATTTAAAAAAAAAAAAAAGAAAAGAAACACCTGTTTGGTCCTATCCTTGCAACCTCCATGCAGATATCATCTAATAAACAATCCCTTGTGCCTTTGGGAGATCATATTCATAATCTGGCTTAGAACAGGTCCCGCCTCTACTCAGCGGGGTACACAGACCCTGTTACCCCTCGGGCAGCTCAGGGGTCGGGTCTGAGGGAGACCCTCTGGGGCTCAGCCGCAGGCGGGCCGGGGCTCGTTTTGTGTGTTGTCCGTGGTGATGGAGTGGGGAGCCCAGGGGAGGAGGTGTAGCAGTAAATCCGGATGATTTCTTTAAGACCCTCCCGGTTCCACACAACCTGCCCTTCAGCTGAACCCTGGTTTTCAGTTTTTTTGTGATGCGTGTCCCTTTTCTCCCAAATTTGCATTCACTCCCTCTCACAAAACACATGAATGGCAGGGTCCAGATGGGTTAGGGAAACTCACAAATTCTGCCATGATAGTTACTAGTAAGTTCTAAGCAACAGCAGTTCTTACGTGTCTTTTTTTTTTAAAAAAAAAACACGTTTTCATTGATTTCAGAGAGAGGCAGATAGAAACATCCATGAGAGAGAATCATTGATTGGCTGCCTCCTGCATGCCCCCTACTGGGGGGTCAAGCCTGCAACCTGCACATGTGCCCTGACTGGGAATCAAACCTGTGACCTCCTGGTGCATGGGACAGTGCTCAGTCTCTGAGCCACACCAGCTGGTCTACAGCAGGTTTTCTGATAGAACTCTTTTTACCGTGTGCTTCGACTTTTCAAGTCAGATTTCCTCTCATGGCTTGTCATACAGCTACAAGATTAGTCAGAGGCTCCCTGGATTCAGAAAGTGTCTTTCTTAATCGATCCACGCATTAAACATTAGCCACTACTTAACAATATCTAAATTCCAAATTCTGGTCCCCATTTTACAGGCATTTTATAATAATTCCAATTTTCAGGGAGGAGAAAGCTTTCAAGCATTAGAGGCTTAGGTGTCATTTAGCGAAAACAACCAGGCATCGTCTGCTAACAGTGAAGGCTGTGGTTCAAGGTTACAATCTGCAGGCCCATCTAACTGGATTTCACCAGTTCATCTCTCTAGATACCGGGAATCTGGAGGTGCCATCTCTACAGATGCAGCGGCAGCAACTGGGAAACTAACTACCAGTCATCATGCGAGCCTGGGAATTGAAAAGAAATGTGTTTCAAAAGAAAAATACAGATGACTCTTTTCTTTCCCTTTTTCATTTCCCTGAAGGCATTGTGCTGCTTAGGAACTAGGCACCCCAAAACACCTGATGGTCTTTTCTAGAAAAAGATGAGTAGAATTGAGGCAAGCCAAGAGCCGCAGTAACTGAATGAAGGAAAAGTACTTCAAAGTCTCAAGTTAGAGAAACCTCTCAAATCCTGAAAAACCATCCGGTCATCAGAGACTAGAGTCTCTGGATAAAGGACTGACAAGCCAGACTCCGCCTGACACGTGTCTTAATTGCGTGCACAAGTCACAAATGTCCTCTTAGCTTATCTAAGACTTCCTGGCGTGAGCAGTGAGGCAGGACCGTTTTATAATCTAAAACCTGCCCCCCAACTAACCACCACCATCTCTTCACCTTCATTCTATTTCACTTTTTCCTCTTCTCTTTTTGTTCCTCAAAATAGAAGTTGAACCATAGCCACAATTCCGCATCATCTCCTGGCACAGAGAAGCGAATGACTACAGTTCTGCAGCATACCAAAAAAGGTTATTTTTTGCCGACCTGACCCCAAAATAGGTGTGATTTTTTATTCATTCACTCCAGTGGCTATTGTTAGCCGTTGTCATTTTTTTTTTTTTAATTTGGCAATCTAAGGGGAGAGGTCAGTGCCCTGATTAAATAGTCAGGGATTGCATGTTGTAAAAATTCTCGTGGCACACGGTTGAGCGTGGTTTACATTATGATATAGCCAGAAACTATCTTTGCTGCAACGGCCAGAGGGTAGTAAGAAATTACCCAACTATAAATCAACATCCCGACTTGTTTTTCGAGAGCAGAATGTGTGTCTTGAGGCAAGTGTCCTCCCTCAGCGGGTCAGACACGTCTGGGAAAGGAGGAAACAATTTATTTTCAATCTAGCAATGGCCAAGAATAATGTCAAGTGATGAATACGCTAAAAGGCTGATAAAATATAAACACATGGCCCCGACACTTGTAGGCCAGCTGAGTGTCACCAGCATTTTCAGAGAGAGGGGCAGGAATTTGAACAACACACCTGCTCTCCAGGAAAGACTTGATTAGGAGTTGAAATCTTAACGGACATTTCTGTTTGGAATGTCAGATCATTATTTTGAGTCTAAAAGAAGGGCTGGTTTCTTATAAAATGCCAAATGTTGGGGATTAAAAGCATTGCTCATTAAAAAATTACAGCGAGACCCAGCGGACAGACCCAGCTGAAGTGAAGTATTCTGTCAGCGGAAAATAAGCTGAAACAATTTTCTCCCGGCAAAACCCTTTCCTAAGTGTTCTTGATAGACTGCTACTTAGTCCCTAATATCCTAAAGCAGAATTTTATGGCTGGAGCGGACCTTAGAAACAGCTAATCTAACTCCTCATTTTACAAATAGGAAACCTGGAGCTAGAAATTGAAGTTAGGTTAAACACATCCTTTACTATTTGGATTAAGATTTCTGAGTAGAGAAGAAAAAAGAAGAAACACACATACATACACACACACACACACACACACACACACACACACACACGCACCAAGGCAGGAAATGACTCCTCAGTACCTAATGCACAGCCACGCTTTTAATAGAAACTGGACCAGACCAGGAAGCTTTTAAATAGCATTTCCTTTTTCGGTGAGGTTGACTGTTTTGTGGCAACATTTATTTATTTTTTTCTGGTACAAGTACATGTTTATTATAGAAAAATGTCAAACATACAAGGAAGCACAGAGAAGAGTTTCGTACATTTCCTTCAGACTTTTTGGTAGGCAACAAAAATAACCAGCCTTTACTTTGCAAATAGAACGCATTGATTGCTTCTTCTTGGACACACACAATCACAGGGACAGCCGGGGTTCCGGGGAGGGGGGGGCCCTGCCGACAGAGAGAGGGTGCTGCCGCAATGAGCCTCAGGAGCCAGCTGGAAAGCGGGGTAACAAGGGACACAGACTGCCACCTAGTCCATGATCAGGGGGTACTGACAGTGGCACCGGGAAACAGGATCTCTGCATGCCCTTGGTTTCCATTTAATTATTATTTTTTGTTATTCCTCACCCAAGGATATTTTTCCACTGATTTTTAGAGTTTGGAAGGGATGGGTGGAGAGACACAGAGACACATCCATATGAGAGAGACACATTGATTAGTTGCCCCTCGCACGGGCCCTAGGGCCGGGATGGAGCCTGCAACTGAGGTTCGTGCCCTTGACCAGAATCAAACCACTCTTCAGTCTGCGGGCTGACGCTCTATCCACTTGAGCCAAACCATCTGGGGCTTGATTTTCATTTTAAAACAAACCCACCAGAGCAGGGGCCTAGATGGGGGTGGGGAGGGAAGGTAGATAAGTACAGGTAAAGGTCAAAGTGGCTTTCCAGTCTGGCTCTGTCTGGAACCGAAACCTTTCTTCTCCAGTCTCTTTGCTTCCTCTTGAAATTGTGGCTGATCTTTTTTTTGTTTTTTAATTTATTATTCAATTTATTGAGGTGACATTTGTTAGTAAGATTACACAGGTTTTAAGTGTAGATTTCTATGCTACATGATCTGCATTGTGTGCCCAAAGTGTCAAATCATCTCTCATCACCATACCTTTGGCCCCTTTGCTGCTCCCCTAACCTTCCTTCTGGTAACTACCACACAGCTATCTGTCTATGCGTTTCAGTTTTATAGCCCCCAGAGAAGTGAAATCATATGGTTCTTAGCCTTTTCTGAGGCTGATCTTGAACACTGGTCAGGGGTCTCTGATAAGGCTTCTCAGGAGAGATAGTACGATCTCTCATGGCCACACAACTTTAAACAACCTTGTGCAAACTGTATAGTGTATGGGGCCTCTTAGATTCCTTAAAAAAATTTTTTTTTTATTATGCACCACATAATACAGTGCATGCTATGTAATATACTGCAGAACCTTCCAGCAGGGGTGAGTCGGCATGGCTGAGTTATTTCTCAGCCATCGGGAAAATGTTCCCTTAATCAGTGTCCTCTAAACTCTTGGACACCGAGTGACAGTGAACTTCAGAGACACACCCCTCTCTTTCCCACGAAGTCCACTGAGAGGAGTATTAGCGACCGCTTTCCCCTCGCCCCCGTTAGTGGGTGGGCGCAGTGGCAGATCTGGGGGTGGGTAAGCACGCACCCGGGGTGGCGAACCCGGGGAGAATCTTGAACCACATCGTGGCAAGGAAATAACCACCTTAGATTCCTGAGAAGAGCCCATACTGGTTGAAAGACACTTGGGAATGAGATGTCACCACGATGCTAACACCTATGCCTTTAAACAGGTATGTAATGGCCCAGAAGTCATCTCTCCCCGTGAGGGGCACTTAAGCCACTTGAATAAATTCCCCATGACCCTCCTCAGGCATGAACTGTTAGACTAAGGCGCCTGCTCAAGCTAAATCCTGCTGTAACACTAACTTCCCACCTTAGTTCGGTGACCAATCAGGGAGCACTAATGATCTCCCGAGTATTAAGACATTTTGCTCTTTGACAATCAATGTTGTCCCACTTCACTGAACCAGAGGGTGTGGAGGCAAGCTGAAAATGTCTGCTTCGAACAGCTTTTGTCACCACCTCTGAGAAGCCAGATTCGCCGACCAGCTGAGCCATTTTAAATGGTTATGTTGGTAATTAATGCGCGTCTCTCCTTGTGCTGCAAGCATGAAGCGCCAGAGTACATCTGCAGCCTGTGGATCTCACTCTGCATTCAGTAGACATCAAGGGATTTACAGCACCACACTGAGCCCTGGCATCCTAAACTCTGAGAATGCTCCTTTGTCGCCTCGGAGAAGCAAGCAAGCAAGAAATGAAAAGCTTTAACAAGATTTCCTCAACAGACATGTTCACACTAAAACACATACGGTTGCTATCCAGGGTTTAAACTAGCCCCTGAATAGCCTTAGTAACACCCCGGAGAGAAATGGGGTGAATGAGAACTTCAGTTTTCCAGGGATGGAAGTTCAAATCCTCTGAAAGCTGCCAGTGGTCAAAAATAAAATGAGAACTCAACCTTCTAGTAGCATCTGCCCACTGGCACCAGCACAAGGCGGTAGTGATCCTCAAGTTTCATAGATTACACGTAACACTAGGAAAATAAGCTACACTTTTAAGGCACGTCCCTTACTAGGAAAAAAAGAGTTGAGCTTTGCTACCCCAACCCTGGGGCTTTTGACAGAATTTTCTGGAAAAAGGCCCATGAAGGCACCACCAAGAGGTATATACTCAGGACAGGTAGCTGCTACCACATGTGCCACAGGTACTTCAGTAGTAACAATCCCAGGGAAAAAACTGCTGTAGGCATTTGTAACAGAAACACGGACAAGTGACAAGTGACAGGAGCGACCTCCCTCACCACATACTACACCGGTGGGTATGATCATTACCCATTTCCCTCGCTGCTTTTGCTGTGTGCACATCCCTACCGCGAAGAGGGCAAGAAAAGGCTGCTTTCTCCACGAGGTTTTTAGAAGACAAACGAGGGATGCTATACCCCTGCATCCGTGCTCCGGGGCTGGAAACCCTCCCTGCGGAGACTGCCCATGTCAAAGCGGGTGGAAACCTCACAGCGCACGAGCAGCGTGTCGTCCTTAATGAAGGTTCTCTGTCGGAGGGCCTCCAGGTGCATAAAAGTCACGTAGCCGAACCCTTTGGGGTTCCGGTGGATGGTGGGTCTCTGGAAGGCGAGCAGCTCTGGTTTGGCATCCATGATCTCCTCGTGGTTTTGGCGGACGGGCGCTTCGGACTGGTCGAGGATGGTGAGGCGGATGGTGCCCTGGAAGGGCCACGGGAGGTGGCTGTCGTACTCGCCTTGCATGGTGTGCACGAAGAGGGAGATGTAGTTGGCGCAGCGCTGGGCGGTGGGCAGCTGCAGGTGCAGGCGCATGCAGAGTTTGTATCCCGGTTTGCCCGTGTAGAAGCCGGGGCTGTGAATGACCACCGGTTTCTCCTCTTCCTGGGATTTCAGGTGCATCCCGAAGTTGCCGATCTTCCAGATGTAGATCCCGTTGCACTGCTGGGCCTCTACTTCGGCCACCTTGTCCTCCAGGGTGCGAATGGTTCGCTTGAGCTCGCTCACGTGCGCGCTCTGAGTTTCCATCTTCGCGGTCAGCTCCCGGATCTGGTGGTCTTGTCGGACCAGGCGGCCCTCTAGCTGCTGGATGATCTCCTGAAAGTCATAGACGTCGGGGTTACACCCGGAGGACGCCCGGGGCAGGGACGCGGGCTCGTAGCGTTGAGGCGCGGGAGCTACGGCCAGGTTTAAGCTCTGCACGGCCTGCGCCAGCATCCTCATGTGTGACTGGGTGTTCTCTTGTAGGTGGCGGGCCAGGTGGATCCTCTGCATCTAGAAACATCAAGCACAAGCCTTAGGCTGGCAATAGATACCGGGGACTAGGAAAGGGGCCTAGCCACACCAAATAAAAGGTTTTAAGTGACGTCACCATTTCTCTCAGTCCCCTACAACCTTCCCTGTCTCCATATTCTCCATCCTATGGTTACTGGACAGGGTCTGAGCCCAGGAGGTAGTGTGTGGGCTCCTGACTTTGTGTAGGAAAGATTTCACAACGTGAGTCTGGATCTTTCTTTCTTTTTCTTAAATATACAGTGGTACCTCGAGATACGAGTTTAATTCGTTCGGTAACCTTGAGGCGTGGTAAACTATGAGACGCTCGAGTCGTGGTAAACTGGTGGGTCGTGTGCAGCCGGCTGATCCGAGCGATTACTCCTATCTCAAATGTTGCTTGTATTTCAAAGCAAAAATCGCTCCCTCAACGGCTCGTATCTCAAAAATCTCGTATGTTAGGGCACTCGTATCTCGAGGTAGCACTATATTTTATTGATTTTTTAGAGAGGAAGGGAGAGGGACAAGAGGGACAGAGAGCTAGAAACATCGATGAGAGAGAAACACTGATCAGTTGCCTTTTGCACCTCCCCCACCCCCACTGGGGATGTGTCCGCAACCAAGGGATGTGCCCCTGACCGGAATCAAACCTGGGACCTTTTAGTCTGCAGGCTGATGCTCTATCCACTGAGCCAAACTGGTCTTGGCCTGGGTGTGTTTTGAGAGGATGTTTATTCAAGCTGGGGCCAGTAAGGTAGGAGAAGCAACAGGAGAGAAAAAGTCTGAGAAAAGGGGGGCTTGGAGGCTAGTTCAGGAAAGTGGCCTGGGTACAGCTGCCACTGCCCACCGATCCCCTGGTTGCAAGTCTCATGGGGTCCCTTAGAGATTAGAAAAACAGCAAAGATACAAGGCGTGGGGAAGCAACAGGAGAGAGCCCAGATGGGCGGTTTTGGCTCTCTGAGAAATTAAAGGCACAGTGACAGAAGTGAGCTCACTGGGCAGCAGTCAGAGAAAACAGGGGCCCCGATGACAAGTTCAAGGGGTAAGCTTGGGACGAGCTGTCACTGCCCACCGCTTGCCAGGTGCAAGTCTTGTGGGAGTCTCTTGACATTTAGGAGATGACGCCTATGGAAGAAGAAGTTGGGGAAGGGAAAGGTGTGGGTGTGCTCCTGGGAGGGAAAGCGTGCCATATCCTTTGTCTTGAGGTTTTTATTTAATCTCTCTTTGGCTGATAGAATCCTAGGGGAGGTCTTTGGGAAAGACTGAACAGAATATTCATTAGCTCTGAAGATATGTCCCTCAGTATGTTGATCCACCAAAACGTGTGTAAAGGGGCGAGGGTTATTTTCCGGTTATTTAGTTTTATGAGTGTACTGAAGAGGGACTGGGACCGAGGCCAGTCTAGAATGTGTAAACCATTTGCTCCTAAGTGTCCTTGGTTAAGAAAGATAAAACCTTGTCAGGTACCTCCATTCCTACGAATATTCTCCACTGCACTTAAATAACTGGATTTTCTTGATGTATATTCAAGAGTCAAAAGAAAAAAAAAATAAAAAGAAACACCTTACCTTTTCATGGCAACCGAAAGAACTGAAAGTGCAGGGAATTGGGGCTGTAGGGCAGTCCAGGTCAAAATGATTAGGCATCTGAAAACCAAAGCAGAAGTGGGAAAATGTTTTTCCCTGCATATCCTGTTCTAGGTTTGATGAGATCACACTTGAAATAAAGGTTTATATTTCACATGAACAAAATCAGGTACTATCTATGGCTGCCTCTGCATCACCATGGCAGAGTTGAATAGTTGCAACAGAAACCAGGTAGCCCACAAAGACGAAAATAATATTTACTTCCAAAAGTCACAGAGAAAAGGAAATACCAGCATCCCATTCCACCCCCCAAATCACTCAAAATTCAAGAAAATGAATTTGTTCCTCTTGCTGGGAACTGGAAAGCTCTAGTGGCATTTTAAAGGGAAAGCACCTTCTGATGTCAGCCTCCACTGCAAACCTCACCAGGACTCTCACTGTGGCCCAGGCCATTGAACAGGGACCAGCCAACTGTGCACATTAAAGCCACGGACTGTCCCCGGTGCTTCCCTCATGACCACCTTTCACAAATCCTACCTTTTGTTAACCGGGCCATGTTTTGGCTACAATGGGAGACTCAGATGTTAGCAAGTATTTCAGAAGCACATTAATAAAATTCCAACGAATGTGTCAGCTTTTGATTTGGGGATTCTAAAAACATTTTTTTAAGGTAAGATCCATTAGGGAGAATCATATTTGAAACTGGTTACCAAATTCCCTTTAGGTTAGCTATAGACCTAGATATTTCAAGCGGAAATTTGTTAGAGACCATTGAACTCAATCTTTCAATTCTGCATCATTCAGAACAGCGGAGAGCAAAATTTCTTATGCAGGGTCAGATAGTAAATATTTTCAGCTCTGTCCCTAGTATTCACCTCTATCACTGTGGGAGGATACCAGTTCACAGATGACGAGTAGACACATGGCATGGGTGTGTGCCAATACAACTTATTTATAAAAGCAGGCAGTGGGCCAGATTGGGCTGGCAGGCTGCTTTGCTGATCCCTTATCTAGAATTTCAACTTCCTTGCCAGAGATCAGTGGCACGTCACAACCAGGGTCAAAAACATAGGTTTCCTGTTAACCACGGATTTTTTTCCTACATGAAGTTTTATTTTTGCCGGGTTTTGTATGTGCTGCCTGGTTTCCTTTAAATATTAGAGCAGAGCAGAAAGAAAAGTCAGAGAGGTGAGATTTCATAAGCAAACAGAGTCTAACACCTTCACATGAAGACTATTGGAAAAAAACCACAGGACTCTGTTTAGACAAATGGAAAAGTTTAGTGGAGTGACAGGTTTTGCTTGCTTCTACTTAGTAAGGTAATCGATTATGGTCTCTGGGTTTGCAGATTTCCTGGGTGTATAAATAGTGACTAATATTCAAATTGTGTGGGTAAATTCCCCAAATGTCAGAAGCTAGCAATCAGATGGAATTTTCCTGTCTCTATTAATAATGTAGATGCAGTTTTGTACTGCCGCCATGGCCCCATCAGTGGTCTATAGGACAACTGAACAGAGGGGTACAGATCCTGGGAGTCTCAGTCTCTCTCAATGTGTCCCAGGGGCCAAGGGGACATATAATGCTCTACTACTGGACAGACCTGCTCTCCTCTATCTCACTGTTCTTTTTGGCTAATCTCTGGATACCTATTGCCCTTATTGCAGTGTATAACTATATACACTGAGTGGCCAGATTATGATGATCGCTGAACACATAATAATCTGGCCATTCAGTGTATATCCTATATAACAAAAGGCTAATATGCAAACTGTCCTCTCGACCAGGAGTTCGACCAGCAGGCAGGCCGGCCAACCGCCCATGTACCCTCCCTCTGGCCAGGCTGGCCAGACCCCACCCATGCATGAATTCATGCACTGGGCCACTAACACACACACACACACACACACACACACTGAGTGGCCAGATTATTATGTGTTCAGAGATCATAATAATCTGGCCACTCAGTGTATTCAAGGTGTGTGTTTTTTTTCTTTAAATGGGAATTTTGATTATTTGTATCTTAAAATTACCTGATTTTGTCTGGAACTTGTATAAATAAATATACATAAACATGGAGATTATATTAATGACTTTAAGTACTTAGAGAGGGCTGAGTATTTGTTTTTCTGAAATATTCATATTTATTAACTTTATGAAAAATTTTCATAGTTCTAACATGTCTTCAAACTGTATTCATTTTGCCATATTGATTTACAGTGGTACCTCGAGATACGTGGTACCTTGAGGCGTGGGAAACTATGAGACACTCGAGTCGCGGTAAACTGGTGGGTCGTGTGCAGCTGGCTGATCCGCGCTATTACTCGTATCTCAACCGTTGCTAGTATTTCAAAGCAAAAATCGCTCGCTCGACGGCTCGTATCTCAAAAATCTCGTATGTTAGGGCACTTGTATCTCTAGGTACCACTGTAATTAAAAACCAAACTCATTCCTTTAATCTATTATGGAAATATTAATCCATGAAAAGAAATCACTGTACCTGTTCTCTGATGAGCATGGTACTGCAGTATTCACAGATGACATTTGCCAAAGGACAGCTCTGGTCATGCATCTAAATTTTAATAGAAAAATAGAAGAAAAACATGAGGAAAAAAATCCCTATTTTTATAAAAGTAATTTTTCACGATAAATTAAGGACATCGATGTGTGTTAAATAAAAAAAAGCGAGAATAATATGTAAAGGTTGTTTTCTCTCCCTCTGCCAGTATAGTAAGTAATGAGATACATCTTGCGTTTCAGCTCTTTAAAAGACTACAGTACTCTAAAGAGAATCTTTGAAATCGCTTCTTTTAATTGGAGGTAGAGCATCTGTGACTAGTTTGTACATCATTGGCCAATACTATATCTAATTCCGTCTCTTAGGAGGCGAGAGAACAGAGCACTATTAGGGCAGGAGGCTCTGGTGCTGATTCTCACAGGCGCTGGAAGGGTGAACCTTGTTTTCTAAAGTACAATGAAATTGCACTTTCAGGTTACATACATTTAATTTCCTGAAGTTTAGGAAAACATCAATTTGTTCTAATTATGCCTCAGCCTTCTCCCCATTTTTAGGAAGTCAGCTGATGTTTTTTGAATATCTCATCAACTAAATGAGTATAATATGCTTGATTGCATAAGAAAGTAGGAAAAATTACCAAGACAAACTTACAGTGGAACCTCAGTTCTCGAACTTAATCAGTTCCAGAAGGCTGTTCGAGAAGGAATTGGCTTGAAAACCAAATCATTTTTTCCCATTAGGGATAATGTAAATTGAATTAATCTTCTCCAGACCCCCAAATGATTCCATTTTAACCTTTCTTACATCCAATACATGTCTAATGTACCGTTTCATCTATAAGTACACTGCTTTTCTTAAATTTATCGAACGATCCCCTACTAGTCTTAGAGGAATCTCTTTTAGCATTGGGTCCAGGATGTCTTTCAGGTCAGCACGCAGCATCTTTGCTGGTTCAGTTTTTCTTCCTCATCAATTGACTGTGATGATTGCTTCTTTCACACCCTTTGCAACCTTAGCAATTAATAAGGCCTCTTTATGTTTGAAAATTGTGCTGATGGTTGATTTCTGCCGGCAACAAAAGCATCCTCTCCTTTGTTGCCTGAAAGACCCAAGTTTGGTTCCACAGCCAGACATTTTTTCTGTGAACAACTTGGTCAAGGACCGAAGTGTTTGAGAGGAGAGATGATGGAGAAACAAGATCTGACTATATAAGAAATAAAAGTTTCAGGAAGTATGTTAATAGATGAAAAAAACTGCTCTATCCTCATGATGTTGTTAGGTGCCATGAAGTTTCTTTCTATATATTTATTATTTTTAAAAATATATATTTTATTGATATTTTTACAGAGAGGAAGGGAGAGGGATAGAGAGTCAGAAACATCAATGAGAGAGAAACATCCATCAGCTGCCTCCTGCACAGCCCCTGCTGGGGATGTGTCCGAAACCAAGGTACATGCCCTTGACCAGATAGAACCTGGGACCCTTCAATGTGCAGGCCGACTCTCTATCCACTGAGCCACACCGGTTGGGGCTGAAGTTTTTTTTTTTAATGGTAATATTTTAATTGAAGTGTAACATATTCCCAGAAAAGTGAATTCATTACATGTGCAGAGCTCAGTGATTTATCACCAAAAAACACACATTGAGATTTAATTTAATTTATTCTCCATCAAAATTTTGACATCCCATTCAGAGTAAAGCATAATTCTTATACAGGCATCATCTACTTGTTTGTCTCTAACCCAAGACTGCTCATTAATAAAATACCACGTAGGAAAGTAGATCAGCTCATCTTTCCTGGAAGGCTTTGTTACTTGCAGATCTACAATGGTGGTAAGTAGTAAAAACAATGTTTTCTAAGAAAGATAAACAGCCTGACCAGCGAGGCTCAGTGGTTGAGTACTGACCTATGAATCTGGAGATCACGGTTCGATTCCCAGTCAGGGTACATGCCCAGATTGTGGGCTCATCCCCAGTATGGAGTGTGCAAGAGGCAGCCAATCAATGGTTCTCTCTTATCATTGATGTTTCTGTCTCTCTCCCTCTTATTTCCTCTCTAAAATTAATAAAAATATATTTTAAAAAATGATTAAAGATAGATAAATATAAGCCTTACATTTAGTCACTAAAATGGTTTACTGAACTTTCTTTCTTAAAATCAATCTTCCCACAACTGATAATATAGACTCAAAAATAGAATAGCATCCGCATCTACTGTGAAGCCCTTAAATGTACATGAAAACAAATGAAGCAGTGAAATTAAGAAATCCAAGTAGTACATGCCTCTTTATCTTCAAATGCCATTGACAAAGCACAGTTCTTACAAGAAACCTGTCTTCTTGGACACTCCTGGAGAATGTGAGTATTAAGTTGGCACTTTTGTAACGGACGGTTGCATTGAAGACAATTCGTAAGAGCAAACTCACAATGTGCCTGATGATCCTATCATAAGGAAAAAAGAATTGATGAGTATCTGCTAATCTTTAAGAAATCTCCTAAATATAACCTCTTCTGAGTATATACTGTGCTCTCTCAAAACAGCTACTCCTTCACAAGGAGCTAAGTAAAAAGGACAAGTTACAAATATGTTTTAAACACTTAATTTCGAACAGATCATAAACGGTATTTAATTTCTCATAAAACCACCAAGCTACAAGTGAATTTATTTAATTTAAAAGCAAATTCTTTTACCTGATTCCTTCAGTTCATCTCAAGTTATAGAAAGACTCCATTTAGTCGATAATAAAACACACAATTCAGAAAAAAAGAAGAAAAAGTATGAGGGCACTAAGATGATGGCTATGAGACTTGTTGCTTATTTCAAAATGAGAAAAAGAGCCCTGGCTGGGTGACTCAGTTGGTTGGAGCATCGACCCATACACCAAAAGGTTGAGGGTTTGATTTCCTGGTCAGGGCACATACCTAGGTTGTGGGTTCGATCCCCTGTTGGGGCATATACAGGAACCAACCAATTGATGTTTCTCTCTCACTTATTTAAGTGTGTGTGTGTGTGTGTCCTTCCTTTCCTCGGGTGAGGATTGAAAACAAAAAGTAAAGTTATGGGATTGAAATGTGACACTTGTATTTAAAATGCTCTTCATCATTATAGTTAATAATGTTTACCCCCAACACTTAAAGATTTCTTTCTTATCATTTGGCAAGGCCAGAAAAGATGGAATAAGACATTTCTGGTTTCTACTTATATCCAACTAGAGGCACAACATTTGTGCAAGGGGCTTGGCCCTCAATACCTGTGGCGGCTTGCATTGGCCTATGCAGTCCTGGCTTCATCCAGAAAGACACCTGGAAGGTTGTTCGGCTGTCCGGTCTAATTAGCATATTATGCTTTCATTATTATAGATGATGAAAGGGTTGGTACCTTACTAAGCAATTATATGCTAGGCGACGACAATACACTGATGGACACAGCAAAGTCTCTGTTCTCTAGGAACTGCCTTGCCTATCTGCTAATAAGGCTAAGAAATAACTTTAATACCTCAAGATGCCGCAGCTCCATCTTGTGCATACAACCTTCATTTGGACACCTCACCATCAGAGAAAGGATCTCTCGCTTTGCAAAATTGTCAGGGAAGAGTTGAGTTTCCAGCAGTATTTCATTATCAATAGGACATTTGTGACCCGCATCCCTAAAAGAAACAAATAAGATACATACATTTAGTAGACTTAAATAAATATTAATATTAAAAATACAAACAACTTTTACAAGTTTAAAGGACTTATATATGTGAATAAATCACCACATACACATTCTCCATTTATTATTTCCTATGGAAATAATCTAACACATAATATTTCATAATATTACCCCCTCCTCCCCCAAATAAAAAATAAAAAAACCAACACCTGTCCTTTTATGGACAGTTCGTGAACTGTTCTTTTATGCAATGAATACAATTAGTACCATATTGGTGACCTATAAAACACTATGGGATTTTATCTTTTTATTTTTATTTTAAAAAATATTTTTAATGATTTCAGATACAAAGGGAGAGGGAAAGAGAGAAATATCAATGATGAGAATCATTAATTGGCTGCTTCCTGTACGCCCCTACTGGGGACCAAGCCCACAACTCAGGCACATGCCCTTGACCAGAATTGAACCTGAGACCCTTCATTCTGCAGGCTGACGCTCTATCTTCTAAGCCAAACCAGCTATGACAAAAAAAAACACAACAAAAAAAAAAACTATGGGATTTTAGACTGTGGGGTAGAGTTCAACCAAAAAAATTAGGAAAATTAACTGAATCAAGTCCTATTTTGATTGTCTTTAAATGAAGTCAAATTAAGGATGGAATCTTGCAAGCCGGGCAGTCTCTTGTTCTGTTAGCAGTACACAACACGCTCATTAGATAAACTAAATATGCTGCTCATAATACCAATAACACCTCAACAGCTCATGGACAACCAAAGTGTTCCTTTGTTTTTATGTCTAGGGGACAGTTTAGTAGGGAAGGACCTCTCTTTCCTCCTCCACAGTGGTTACTTCATCTTATGATGGAAAAAACCATCCCAGGAAGTTTGGTTGTCTGTCCCTTCGCTCTAACTTTTTGGGATGTCTAAATCTTCACTCACAAAATGTGGCAGGGCAGGTAGACTACTGAAGCATTACTCACTCAAATCATTTGCTGAGCAACTCCTGTGTGTAAGCCACAGTGGAAATGGCCATGGTAGATAAGAAACGGGTCTACTGTCAATCACCTTAGAACTAATAAAGGCGAGAGAGGCAGCCAGTTTTTAATGAGGCTTCTGTCAGAATAATGTTCTTAGTACAGTCAAACCTCTTTTGAGAAGCATAGGGCACTATAAACACATTTATTGACATATATACCCAAGATCTAAGTTATGGATGTCAAAGAGAAAATTAAAAAAAGAAACTTACAAAGTAAACTGGAAACCATTATCTACCGCAAATGGAACTGGATTAACATGTATTTGGATTTCCTGAATGATGATAATGGATGAGAAAGTTTGAAGCCATTCATTTAAGAACATTAGACTCGGAGCAAGCGGCCATGTCTAGCTGAGAGGGATAGGAAAAGAAAGCCTCTGGCTTCCTGTTGTGGGTTTTACTTCCTTTTGAGACCACTGTCCACTACTTTCATGAGTATCTTGCCATTAAAAAAATTGCTAAAGATGATCTTCCTGGGCATGTGACACTTAATAAAATACTCTACATCTCTCTCTCTACAAAATGTCAGTGATCCTCAATATGCTACATACGACCTCTGAAGACTGAATCATGAAGAAACAGAAAATCTGAGCAGATTGCTAGTATACAGAGTAAATCAGTAATCACCTCCCAAAAAACCCACACCTCTCCCGACCTTCCAACCGACAAAAGTCCAGGAGCAGATGACTTAACTGGTAAATTCCACTGAACATTGAAAGAAAAATTAATACTATCATTCCTAAACTCTTCCAAAAAATGGAAGAGGAAAGAACACGTTCAAACTCGTTTTATTACTCTGATACTAAAGGACAAGGGCACCAGGAGAAAAGAAAAAAGTCCACTTAAAAATTGAAAGAAAAATCTGCAAGATAGTAAGTAACCAGCTTGACCGACTTACAAATCATTTCACCAGTATAACTAGATGCTTATTTATTGGAAAACATATAATCCTCCCTGCTTCCTTAGTCACCTAAAATATTCCCATCTACTTTTGAATTAAGTACAACGTATTTACTTCTTGGGAGATATAGGACTCCCACATACCTTCATTCAGTTAAAGCAACCATGGTACTGGCACACAGGAAATAACCGGAAGTAAAATAGCTCTCAACCCCTGCTCTCAAGCAGCTTATTTCTCACTGTGCAAGAGAGGTTGGGAGTGTGAGGGCGACAGAGAGGAGGCATGCCGTGGTATAAACAGGACAGCTAGGGCACCTGTGAGAGGTGAGATCTGAGCCACACTGGAGAGAGGGAAAGATGTTAGCTTGTCAAAACAGGTTTGGCTCAGTGGATAGAGGGTTGGCCTGCGGACTGAAAGGTCCCAGGTTCTATCCTGGTCAAGGGCATGTATCTTGGTTGCAGGCACCTTCCCCAGTGCAGGAAGCGGCTGATCAATGTCTCTCTCTCATTGATGTTTCTAACTATCCCTCTCCCTTCCTCTCTGTAAAAAATCAATAAAATATATTAAACAAAGAAAAAAAATGTTAGCTAGAGAGTTAACTGAAGAAAGAAGGTTCTGCAGAGAGAACTGCAAAAGCCAATTCCTAAGGCAGGATCGTGCTTGGCATGCTGAAGGAACAGCAAGAGTGAGTTGGTGGAAGGAGAGAATATGGACAGGAGGTCAGAAATGGATTATGGACCTAAGAGCAGGGCCTACCATGCAGATGACTGGCTGCAACGTTCTGGGCAGAGATGACCAGGTTCCCTCTGGCTGCTACCCTGAGAACAGTCTGGAAGGCAAGGGTTCTGAGAAGCGGGCCTGCGACTGAGCTGATGGGGATTCAGAACAGGGTGGCAGCAGTGGAGGCAGCGAGAAGGGACTGAATTTTGGATATATTGTAAAGGTAGAGGCAGCGACTAATACTTTTTTAAAAATACTAGTTATTTTACTTTTGTCCAGAGCTATCAGATAACAGACAGAATTTAATGTGGCTAAAACCATCACGGATCGATTATAGAGTCAGCATTCTTTGGATGGTTAAGCTGATCATACTCTACTATCATTTGAGGTGTACTTATTTTATATTATTTCCTTTTTTAAAATACTTTTATTGATTTCAGAAAGGAAGGGAAAGGGAGAGGGAAAGATAGAAACATCAATGATGAGAGAGAATCACTGATTGGCTGCTTCCTGCACACCCCTCACTGGGAATCAAGCTCACAACCCGAGCATGTGCCCTTGACCGGAATCGAACCTGGGACCCTTCAGTCCGCAGGCTGATGCTCTGTCCACTGAGCCAAACCGGCCAGGGCTTATGTTATTTTCTTAAAGCACAGAGTACTTATTTATATGGGGACCAGAGGAGGGGAGGAGACAGACATGACCTTTCACACCACAGTAGGAGCGAGGGTCAGAAGTAGGGTAAGTTTCTGTCCAGTGATCTTTGACCTGGAGTAGATGTTTACATATAAGACTACTCTGGGGACGTCCCGTGTCCTGTGGAAGATCATTCTCCGCATTTGGTTCGGTTAGAGGACACGGTTCTTTCTTCCTTCCGCTCACGTACCTTATGGATTTGGTGATGCAGGCTTTGCAGAACCGGTGGCCGCACGGTGTCTGCACTGCTTCCCGCAAGGCCATCAGGCAGATGGGGCACTCGTACTTGCTTTCCAGCGGGGGGTCAAACTCCACGTCGTAGCCCTGGATCTCCTCCATGAAAGAGGTGGCCAGCGTGCCCGCGCTGGCCGGGGCGCCCCCGCTGTCCTCCTTGGCGGCGGCGCCGCAGGAGCCGGCCATGGCCGCGCAGCAGTCGCCCTCGGACTGGCTGGATGCGCAGCTGCTCTCGCAGTTGAGCAGACTCATAGTCACCAGCTTGTCAATGACTCTGGGAAAAGCGCAAGAAAGAAAAAAAAAGCCTTAACATGCATACACGTACGTCGTGGTTTGTTTATCGAGGCAGGTCACTGCTTTGTTGATAGAGAAAAGCTGCATTAATGTTATTTAGGGAAAATGTTATAAGGTTTTTGAACTTTACCTCCTGACTGGAGGTCAAGATCTAGTGCAGTGGTTCTCAACCTTCCTAAGGCCGCGACCCTCGCATACAGTTCCTCATGGGGTGGTGACCCCCAACCATGAAATTTTGCTACAGTTATGCATCGTGATGTAAATATCTGCATTTTCCGATGGTCTTAGGCGACTCCTGTGAAAGTGTCGTTCGACCCCCAAAGGGATCGTGACCCACAGGTTGAGAACCGCTGATCTAGTGGGTAGACAGAAGGTAAAGTTAAAAGAAGAAATGACCTGCATGGCCATATGTAGCTATTTCACAATTATATTTAAATTCTGTTTCCTGTGACTGTAGTCAAGAATTTACTTTTCATATCCTTGGTACTCCGCACATGATCTGTCGCATAATAGGTGTGCATTAAGCATCTGCTGAAGAGCTTAATTATGCTGCTGGACTTCCCTCAAGTATCCTGAGCTGCAGGGAACAGTAGGACAGGCAGGCAGTGCCCGGAAGAGCAACGAATGTACCAGGGCTTAGATCAGGGGTGGGGAATATCTGGCCCGTGGGCTGTTTAAGGCCCTCAAAATCATTTGGGCCGAAACTGGTTTGGCTCAGTGGATAGAGCGCCAGCCTGTGGACTGAAGGGTCCCAGGTTCGATTCCCATCAAGGGCATGTATCTTGATTGCAGGCACATCCCCAGTGGGGGGCGTGCAGGAAGCGGCTGATCGATGTTTCTTTCATTGATGTTTCTGACTCTCTATCCCTCTTCCTTCCTCTCTGTAAGACAAATCAATAAAATATATTAAAAAAAAAAAATATCATTGGGTCTAGCCCTGTCTAGGCAACTGTAGGAAGGACTTGAAATGCAACAAATCTAGGAGCTTCTTTCATTGCAACATAAAATTCCATTAATTGACTTATATTAAGCGAATGATGTTATAAATATCCAGACGGCCCTCAGCAGAAAGAAGGTTCCCCACCCCTGGGTTAGATGCTCATGTGCAAGTAGTAGGTGTGTGTGTGATTTGGTGCAGTTTAACCATCTGGACCTTGGTTTCTTCTTCTAGATCTGAGATTCCATGAGCACTTCCAAATGTCCCGCGTGGAGATTTCTATTGTGTAGAAAGGACAGAAGTGAAAAAGTCTGTATGTCCTTTTGCCTTCAGTCTTGTTAGGTGACCATGTTTCATTGTTGACAGGAAAAACAAGTGAGGTTTCCTTTGTCCATGGAAAATGACTGGTTTCATGGGGACTTGGGGCGCCTTCAAACTCTAAATCATATGATATTATTGAGTGAGAAACTAATGTCTAAAGGCAATTCATGGCCTATTGACCAGGTCTCTGCAGTAGACTGGGGGAAAATTCCCAGTAGGTGCCAGAAATAGTTCTAGAAACAGAACGCAAGCTTTGAGTCAACATGGTGAACAGTCATCGCCCTGGTGGGTTACGGAAGTGACCCTCTATCTTTATTTTGGCCACCATGGGTTTCTTTTTCTTCTGCTCAAAAAGACTGTGTGATGAGCACCTACGAAGGCTGAGGCCCTGTTCTGGCTTGGAGGGACAGGACAGCCAAATGGTGAGTGAGTGAGAGGAAGCAATGTGCCGCTATGTGGAAGCACTTAGAACTGTGCTTTACTGTGGCTAAAACCATCACCGATCGATTGTAGTGTCAGTATTCTTTGTATGGTGAAGCTGATCACACTCTAACAGTAAGAACGAGCCACTGTTCCGTGCAGCTCTCTTGGGTAATTTTATGCAGTCATTTTCACTGTCCCCTCCCCTTTAGCAAAGTGGAAACCCCGGAGCTTAAAAAGGTGACGTAATAGTTGAGGACTATTCGACTAATCAATAACAGAGCTGGAATGAGAACCCAGGTCCATCTGACCCCAGAGCCTGTTTGCCGTTGGAGTTGTGACAACTTTGTCTATAAAGCTGCATTTAAAATGTCTTTCTCTTTATTTCTATTACACTAGACTAAGGTGCTGACCTCCAGCTTCTACCAAACATGACTTGTCTGGCGTTATCATGCTGGGTTGACAGAATTTCAAAGAATCAACAGAGAAAAATTGGCATTTTATTTTACCTTTGACATATTATTTTCGAAAAGTTAAAAATAGCCCCCTGGCCGGTGTGGCTCAGTTGGTTGGAGTGCCGTCCTGTACACTGAAGTGTCGTGGGTTCTATTCCGGGTCAGGCACATACACCTACACTGTTGAGTTTGATGTGGTTCCCGGTCTGGGCGAATACAGGAGGCAACCAATAATGTCTCTCTGTCTCTCTTTCTCCCTCTCTCTAAATATCGAGAAACATATTCACGAGAGAGGATTAAAACAAAAAATAATATCTCCCAAAGCCTTGTAGCGGATTCCTAGGGAAGACTTGGTACAGGCTGAGAGGCAGCAAGGGATGGCAAGAGAGTCGCAAACACAGAACTAGTCATGTATCTGTGGTCTGGGATGGGGCAGAAGGCCCTGATTATACCCTCCAAACCTGAGGACATGTGACACTACAGTGGTACCTCGAGATAAGAGTTTAATTCATTCTGTAACCTTGAGGTGTGGGAAACTATGAGACTCGAGTCGCAGTAAACTGGTGGATCCAGTGCAGCCGGCCGATCCGCGCTATTACTCTTATCTCAACTGTTGCACATATTTCAAAGCAAAAATCGCTCGCTCGACGGCTCGTATCTCAAAAATCTCGTATGTTAGGGCACTCGTATCTCGAGGTGCCACTGTATTATGCCACCCGTAGGGTTGATAGCCTTTGCTATTTTTCTTCCCATACACTTTTTGGTGCCCAGTTACTTAGGTCAATCTCCTAGAAGTGGAATTATTAGTGAAAGGGTATGTAACTTTCTAAAACAACCAATTGATGTCTGGTTATCCAATATGTAGCAAAGGCTTTTTAATTCCCACTCCCCCCAAAAGTGTAAGAGAGACCATTATACATATCCTTGACAATTCTAGGTGTTTTTATCTTTTGGATCTTGAACCACTTATTTATTTTTTTAAAGTAAAGTCACTTTGAGAAATTAGTATTGGTTGCTTAGTTGTATAGAATCTACCAAAGTGCTAGTCAGAAGAAAAAAGCAGCCGAAACCGGTTTGGCTCAGTGGGTAGAGTGTCGGCCTGCAGACTGAAAGGTCCCAGGTTCAATTCCGGTCAAGGGCATGTATCTTGGTTGCAGGCACATTCCCAGTAGGGGGCGTGCAGGAGGCGGCTGATCGATGTCTCTCTCTCATTGATGTTTTTAGCTTTCTATCCCTCTCCCTTCCTCTCTGTGAAAGATCAATAAAATATATTTTTTAAAAAAAAAGAAGAAAAAAGCAACTTGCTGACCTAAGTCTACTTTTTCTGCCCAACTGTTCAGTTATAATTCCGTTTACTGGCTAGTCTATATCCTGCCCTCTTGCAGTCCAGTTTGAAAGAGTTGAAGGTGTTTTGATTTTATAAAGATACCTTTTATACAAATGTGTTATTAAGAAAACCTGTCAATCAATCACAATTCCTTAAAATGAATTCCACTGTAGGAATACAGTGGTAAGACATGAAAGTGTGCCGTCTAAAAATCTAGAGATATTTGATTTTTGCGTTATTTTTCATGCTTTAAGAAGTAACACAGAAGCTCTATATCCTCCAAGTAAACTTTTTCAGATAGTCACGCTCTGTGCGTGCAGTATATAGACCGATGTAATTGTACCGCGAAGAAAGTTAAGCTAAAACAGTAATTTGAGTGCCATTCAATATATTTGTTTACTCTTTCTTTCTAGCAAGTTAAGACATTTCCCCCTTTTATTTTAGAGACTGGGATGGCATACTGACTTCAGTGAAAGTCACTTTCCAACTGCAATCACTATTTTAATGAGCACCTAGGGAAGAATAAAAAGTGCTTTAAGTCCACTATAGACGTGAGCAGAACATGGTCTGATACCCATGCAGAAAACATGCTCTTTCAGGAGTCTTTCTACTTTACATGGTGCCATGGATGTCCCATCTCATGAGCTTCTCCCAAACCAGGCGCTGGCTTTGCATCAGCTCTGAACCAGAGGAATCATTTCAGGGGAACTGTCCTGTGTGTCTTATGCTTCTTTACCTTCCAAACTTCATATGCCACCTATTTGTATCTGGGAATATATTGTATCATAGTGGTCCCTTGCACGAAATTCGTGCACATTAAAAGGCAATTAGAGGAGATACTTTAATATTGCTATTTGCTCCTTCTCTATAATAGAAGTGACAGAGATGAAAGAAAGTTAGTAAAATGAATCTGAAAATCTCCCTCCTGTCAGAGTCTGGGGCGTACCCGCTGTGGGACCCAGAGTAAAATTAAAGTCTCTACCCACCCACGTGTGCCTCAAAATTGCGTGAGATCCAGACCCAGCCGGCCCCATCATCGTCAAACCCCACCAGGTGGGGAGTGGGGGGGGGGAGAGAGTGCAGCCTCAGGTCCCCCGTCAAGCCCTAGGAGACAGGGGTTGCAGCCTCAAGTTCCTCCACCCGGAGCCAGGCAGAGGGGGCGTGGCCTCAGGTTCCCTGAGGCCCTAGTGCTGGGGCAGAGGGTGCCACCTCATGTCCCCTGACCCCAGCGTGAGGCCAGGAGGGCACAAGGGAAGGAGGGTGCGAGGGCATGAGGGTGTGATGACCATTTGCATGTTAGCTCTTTATTAAATAGGATTATCATCCAAAGAGAATACGGTGAAATGTTTTGGAGGGTGGGGAGCAGGGGGAGGCACAAAAATTGTTTCCCGAAGATCAACAGGTGCTAACGAGAGAAATGTCTCAGCTAAAGAAATGGACAGGTCATAGTGTGAACTGGTCACTTTGTAGTCAGCAGAAATTCATTCATGGCTGAACATCTGACTCATAAAGGAAAACCCATGTCAAACAAACGGGTCATGTATCGGAGAAATGTACACTGGAAACCTACATAATCTTACCAACCGGTGTCATCCCAAGACATTTCACTTAAAATATTTCTTAAAGAGAAAAAGAAATGCCTCGAACTTGCTGCTAGCTTTAGGAACACTACGAAACTGTTTCTTAAAATCTATTCTGAAAATGCAAAGACCTGCAGCTGCAAATGCTGCCCAACAGGCACCTGTCTTGATTTTGAATCCAGATTCAAGGGGCAGCCCCCTCCCTCAGCACTATTTGTCCACATTCTTTCAAAACCCCAGGGGCCAAGACACTGATCAGCGTCCTTATCAAACCAAAGACCACCCCCCCCACCACCACCACCTTGCCAGACCGGTTTGGCTCAGTGGGTAGAGCGTTGGCCTGGGACTGAAAGGTCCCAGGTTCGATTCGGGTCAAGGGCATGTACCTTGGTTGCAGGCACATCTCCAGTGTGGGGCGTGCAGAAGGCGGCTGATCAATGTCTCTCTCTCATGGATGTTTCTCTCTATCCCTCTCCCTTCCTCTCTGTAAAAAATATAAAATAAAACAAAAACCAAAGACCCTCCAGGGGCAGTCCTGAAACACCGCCCAGGGTACGCTGAAACTCGGATCACCACGTGGGTTAACAAGGGCCCAGAGTTACGGGGTCCTCACCCCGCCCCCGACGTCCAGGCCAGAACCCCCCTCTCCCCCGCCACCTTCCTCCGTTAATCGCAGGGGCATTGCAGGGGGCTGGGAGCCCAGGCCGGGGGCCAGGTGCACGGGGCCCCCACGCCGCCTTCCTTAGCGAGTCTCTCTGGCCCCCGTGGCCGTGGGGCGCGCCGTGTAGGAAGGTGCGGGTCCCCAGACACAAAAGCGACGCCGGGCGCCGTGCGCTCAGGTGGCCGCGCGTCAGGCGCTTCTGTGCGCGCTCAGGCCGCTCCCGCCCGCGGGTTCCGCTCCGGCCGAGCGCCGGGAGGGCTCCGCGCTCCGGGCCCCGGGCTCCGGGCTCCGGGCTCCGGGCTCCGCGCCCCGCGCTCCGGGCTCCGGCCCCGGGCCCCGCGCTCCGGGCCCCGGGCTCCGGGCTCCGGGCTCCGCGCCCCGCGCTCCGGGCTCCGCGCTCCGGGCTCCGCGCTCCGCGCTCCGGGCTCCGGGCTCCGCGGCTGGAGCGGCGGCCAGCAGCGCCGGGGCGCGGGGCGCGGGGCGGGAGGAAGACTTGTGTCACCCGAACCCTCTTTTTTTTTTTTTTTTAACCTGCAGCCGGGACCTCAGGCGCGCTCACCGGAGCAGCCAAAAATAGCTCCCCCATGACAGTGACAGTGACAGTGACGGCGGCTCGCTGGGAGCCGGAGGGATTTTCTTTTTTAAAGTTTGCACCGGAGCCCGGGGATCCCCGGGGGCAGCTGCCGGGGGCGGTCAGGGGATGGATGTGCGGGGGGACGCGATGGGCGCGGGGCTCCCGCTCCGGAGCGGGCGGCCGGGAAGGAGGAGCCCCGCGGGCCCGGGGAGCCGGGGGGAGGGTCCCCCGCTTGCGGGAGCGAACGGAACAGGGGGCGCGTCCCCAATTGAGGGGGAGCGAAGGGGCGGGGGGCGCGCCCCCAATTGAGGGGGAGCGAAGGGGCAGCGGAGGGGTCCCCAGCCCTTGGGGAGCCGGAGGGGAGCGGAGGGGGCGGCGTCCGCCTGCAGCGGGAGGCAGAGCGGAGGGGAGGCCGCCGCTGCGGAGGGGCCGTCGGAGGGAGACTCACCGCTTGCGTCCCTTGCTCGCCGCCTCCTCGCCCCGCACGACCCCGCTCAGCCAGGGCAGCAGGAAGGAGCGCGCCCCGCGCTCCGCGCCCACGCGGCCCGGACGCCGGTCCTTCGGCCCGCAGGCCGCCGCGCCCGCGTCCCCCGCGACCGGCCGCCGGGAGCCCAGGCTCCAGCCGCGGAAGCCCCGACTTCCGCCTTCTTTGCCTGCCCGCGAGCCGGGGCGGGGAGCGGGCGGGGAGGAGCCGTCGGGCGGGGGCGCCCCCTCCTGGCGGTCCTCCACGGCGGCGGCGTGCGGCATGCTGCGGCGCATGCGCAGGCGGGCCCGGCTGTCACC
>PVJN01006964.1:0-72502 GCA_004026805.1 Lasiurus borealis
ATTGGTGTTTCTAGTTTCTTGGAATATATGCTTAGAAGTAAGATCACTGAGTCAAATGGGAGTTCCAATTTCAGTTTTTGGAGCAAACTCCATACTGTTCTGTGCAGTGGCTGCACCAGTCTGGATTCCCACTAGCAATGCAGAAGGGTTCCTTTTTCTCTGCATTCTCACCAGCACTTGTCGCTTGATGATTGCCATTCTGACAGGTGTGAGATGGTACTGCATTGTCATTTTGATTTGCATCTCTCTGTTGATTAGTGACTTTGAGCAGGTTTTTATATATCTCTTGGTCTTCCTTATGTCCTCTTTCAAAAGTATCTACTTAGGTCCATTGCCCATTTTTTGATTGGGTTGTTTATCTTCATTTTGTTAAGTTGTATTTATTTAACTTTTCTAGTAACTATGTATCTTATAGAATTTTAAAGGAACATCAGGAAATATATTCCTGATTAAGGATTATTCTAATTTATAATGAAAATCAATAATTGAATTATATGATTTGACTAAGAATGGTGAGTCAAAAGTGAACATTTTAAGCCAGTAATTAGTGTCCTTAAAATATAATTAAGAGTTGTTATCGGCTTTGTATACAAAATTACCAAAAAAAATTAAATCCCCATGAATATTTTCTGATATATCAGCACTTTGGAGATAAAAATAGTCTTGAAAGCATTTAGCTCATATGTTTTCATTTTCAAATGTTCAGCATTAGTTGGGTATTAATTACATCTACATATATTACTAAATAATGAAATACAAAAATATTTCAAATAACATTTTATTATCTTTTTATCATCATTAGCTAGCATCATAGAGGAAGGGCATGGCACTCTTTCATATTGCAGGGGCATTCAATTTTTTTCTGAAAGCTAGTATATTCAAATAGTTAACACTAATTAATTGGAGAGTTTTCAAATTGAGGAATTGGATGGGAAAGGAATATGGCGAAGAGATCAGGTGACTTGGCTAATCTTGCCAGGGAGGTAGATACCCCTTTTGCTTTGCCATGGGAACTTATTTGGGAGCATATTTGTTAGATGATTAAAATAACTCAAAGGTAAAAAAGGAAGAAATTGGCTTTTAAAATTTCTTTTTATTTTTATTTAAGGCACACATGTACATACATAGGAGGGTGAAAGAAGAGAGAATTAATATTACAAAAAGCAAAACTGGTGGTGAATGCTCAGTATCATTATACTTTGACGTTCTTTTTTAGTGTTAAACACATGGTACTGTGGAATGTGTGTACTTTACATACAAAATACTTTAAAGGTCACTAAATCAATCAGCTGTGTTTTACTTGTCATGCCTGCTGGGCTTAGCCAATATAATATAATAAATACTGTACTCTATTTTAGCTTTGTCTCAGTCTGATTGATTCTCTATAAACCCATTATAAAGGTCAGTATATTATAGGTCAAAGGCTGCTGTGGAATTTTTTAAAAAGTTGAAAATAACACATACAACCTGTGGAGATATAGATTTAATCAACCTTATAAGTAAAAAAAAAATGTGGTAGCAGTACTTCCCAGGAGCCTTGTAAAATGTTTATGTGGCATAGAATTCTATAATATGAAGAAAACTTTCCCTCTATCAACTTTTTTGCTGCCTGAGGACTGAAACCATTATTTACAAGTTTCAGTTTTGGGGCAGAAAAATACAGTGAACTGAAGAGCCAGTGAAAAGAAGAAGTTGTGATATAATGTGCCAATCATGATCAGCTTCCAGTGTTGTAATGCTGTATTAAAATCAGAGAAAGCTAAATGGCACTTGTTATATACAATATAAAAGACAAGAATTAGTCACTGCTTATCTGTACTGTTTATAAAGATATACAATAGAGTCTAGATATATTATATGGTATTAATCATTTTTTTTCTAGAGTATAGAAAAATGCATGAATACAATTTGTATGGACTATTCTATAGACTTGTGCTTTAAATTGTACTATGGTACAACTTTCTAGGCTGGAAATCTGGCTGAATCAGCATGAGAAAACTTAGTCTGGTTTGAAAATCTGTCCAATTCCCTATGAGATAGAGAGGTATGTTGCTGCTGCAGACCATGCTGGGCTCTTTTGTACACTTAAAACACAGCAACATAAAATTGAATTCTGAAATATATGTAGCCCTGAGCATTTGGGATAAAAGATTATCTACCTGTTTTCCACAGAAGTATGAGGACACTGAGACTGGTAAAGTTTGATCTGCTGAAGATCATAAAATTCACCTCAGTAATATCATTCCCATTGATCCATTGTGAGAAAATTGAGTCCAAGAGTTTAAGTAATTTGTCAAATGTTCTGCAACTAAAAATGTCTTTATTGACAATAGAACTTTTCTGTCACAATCATCTCACACTCTTAAAAATATGCTATGCTGCCTCCCAATGCTTTTGATTTTATTGTTTGCTCATTTTTGGTTACCCTTATTGATCATTAGGTAACCCTGGTACAATTATTATATGATGTCATGTCTGATATGGTTAAAATGTATGTTTTACCATTTAGCTAATGCTAAAGTAAGTCTACTAATTAATTAATCATTAAAATGTTATCTCATCAGAGAGGGTTCCCATAAACATTCTAATTAAAATAATCTTTTCTTCATCATTACTCTCCTTTTTCTTCATTCTTTCCCTTAATAGTAATTTCCTAATTTTATTGCAATGATATTGGCTGATTAACAGTTTTCTCCTACTAAAATGGAAGTCCCATAAAGGCCTTACTTCCATGCACTTGTCTATGTCCACATATTATATTTTTAAAAGAATTTTGAAAATAAATGTATTTAAAAATAAATTTGATCATTTCCAACTCCATATTTCATCCCCATGAAGAGTTCAAAGCACTTGAGTGACTTCTTATTTCTCTGAGACCTTAAATGTTCCAGGTGGTTTTGCACAATTTGGGCCTTGCCTATATCAATCCAGTTGTTTTCATTCTTTATTTTAATATATTTGTTTCAAACACAGTAACCTATTTTCAGCCCCTAAAATAATGTTCCTCATCTTCCCCCACATATGTCTTCTGTCACCATGAACATCCTGCTCTGGAAAAATCTTTTTTCCCCTATAACATACATCTCTTTCATAGATTTTTGCTTTAGATCTAAAACTTCAGATCAGTCTCATTACGGTGTATTTCTGTGACACCATAACATTTCAAATCTGTAAAATATGTCTTTAGAGCATTAACAATTCTCCTCCTTTGGGTACTTACCATAGTTGTGTTTTCACATGGGTGCACATACATATATGTGAAGTTTTTTGATAAATTCCTGTCTTATTCTTTAATAAGAAATTTCAGAAGGTGGGTACTTGGACTTTACTTATTTCTTGCTACGGACTAAATGCGTATGTCCCTGACCCTTATCCCACTTCATACTTCGAAGCCTTAATTTCTAATGTGATAAGAGACATGAAATATATCTACCAGGTGAGGATGCAGCAAGAAGTTAGCCATATGTAAACCAAGAAAAGGGCCCTCACCACGAACCTAAACTTGCTGACAACTATTCTCTAGAACTGTGAAGAAAAAAAATGTTTGTGTTTAAGCCATCATGCTATTGTATTGTTATAGCAGCTTGAACTGACAGGTACCTATGTATCACACAATTGATAACATATAATATGGACACAAATGATAATATAAAATGAAGAAATTAAAAATTGAATAAATGGATGATATCCTGGTCCTTAAAATATCTATTTTACTGCAAGGGAAGAAACTACTATACTAATGTAAGGCTCCAACTTCTTTTTTATGTGAAAGAAGAAAAAAAGAAGTGAATGTAAAGAGGAATTTACAACATAATTTAATGATCTATCCATATATATTTTCTTTTATCTGCTATTTATTTTTCAATCAGATCAATCTTTTAATCAAATAATCTTTAAAATATATATCCCTGATGGTGGGAGGTATTTTGTGAATCTGTGGGGGTGGCTAGCTAATTCTTGCTATTAATGATGAGCATCTAAGGAAACAATTTTAAAATAAATAATAAGCAAACACATAAATATATTGATAGACAGGGAAGCATAATTAGTACAAATTCTAATTTTTATAATTAGTGTCTATAGTGTATGCAATTATAGATGTGTTCCAATAAAACCCAATGGGGGATACCTAATTAGTTTTCTCTTCAATGGACAGAGCAGAGACATAATTGCAAATGACAAAAACAAATTAAATAAAAAATGACAAGAAAACCAAAACTCCCCAAATAAAATACACACTCACAAAACAAAGCAAAACACACAAAAAGGAAAGGAACAAAGCAGTTGAACATTAATATCTCAGAAGGTAAAACACATCTATGGTTCTCCTTCATTCATACACATGACACATACATATGTGCATTTCTATGTATAAAATTAAAGGATATAAGTAATTGTATTTATGGAAATGCTCAATTGTAGCAATATTCTTTCATATCTTGAATATCATGGCTATGGACATATTTAGAAATAGAGAACATTTCATGAACACAGAACACAAAAATTACTTATTAGTCATTCTCATGAATTGTATATTTTAAATAAATAAATTATTGAGTGATACAGTTATTTTAACTTAGTAGAAATTAAATAATTATTATTTATAGGGTTGTCTGCCTTTACCCAACAATTTTGAGTCAGAAGAATATAAAATACGTACTGCAAAATGAATAAAAACTATCTAAATCATCCCAACCAATTGATCTTTAACATGACCTATAGCAAATAAGGAAAAATACAATAAAATCGATAAAATCATATGATTGGTGGATTATTTTAAAACAATGTGAAACTTTTATTTCATTTTTATAACTCAGACTCAAGATATTTAGTTTAATAGACTCAAATTTAGCATTATATGGAATGAATTATAGGCATACATAAATCAACATACATATTTGTGTATCTAAAAGAGTCACAAAATAAGCATAATCTTAATGTCCATAAGCTATATCTAAGGACAAAAAAACTAAACATAAATTATAGTATTTTATAATAATATTTTACTTAAACTCTACAATATCTGTCTAGAATAGACAAGTTAGATTTAAAGATAGTATTTCAGGCAAAAGAAATACACAGAATTTTTAATGTGCACAAGGTTCTATCAATCCTCACCAAGAATTCAGATTTTAAAAGAAGTCATAATTTTGTTTTAATTTTATCTGTTCCTATTAGGTAGGATACACACTGAATGGCCAGATTATTACGATCTCTGAATGCATAATAATCTGGCCACTCAGTGTATATCCTGTATAATAAAAGGCTAGTATGCAAATTGTCCCCTCGACCAGAAGTTTGGCCAGCAGGCAGGCTGGCCAACCATCCATGTCCCTTCCCCCGGACAGGCTGACCAGACCTCACTCATGCACAAATTCATGCACCAGGCATTCAGAGATCATAATAATCTGGCCACTCAGTGTATAGGACCAGATATACAAATTAGAGGAAAGCAGTGGGTAAAGAGTAGAAGCACAAGGTATGGGCCTTGATGTTAAGTATACTTGTATTACAATCATGGCCTCTAGCACTGACCAAATGTGTTACCTTAAGCAGTGAATTATAAAGTGGTGAAAATAATAATAATAACATCTACTTTAGATGATTGCTAACATTAAATGAGATATTCCATGTAAAACACATAATGCAATAATAAAGGAAAATAAATTATCTTACATTGCTAAACATTTTTAAATAAAATGTGTAATTGAATACAATTTTAATTCAATTGACTATACCACATTTTACATTACTTTGCACTAAATTTCTTTTTTTTTTCATTTTGAATTATTTTTATAATGTGTTACATGTATACACATCTTCCCACTGCTCCCCCACACTGCCAGGCATATTCTAACTCCTCAGCTTTAACACCTGCTATAATGGTAGGAAAGGATCTTAAAGGACTTGTGGCTTTCAGCAGAACACAGAACTTGAAGCTTATAATAAAACAATAAAAGAGGCAGTAACGCCCTGACCAGTTTGGCTCAGTGGATAGAGCATTGGCCTGCGGACTCAAGGGTCCTGGGTTTGATTCCGGTAAAGGGCATGTACCTTAGTTGCAGGCACATCCCCAGTAGGGGGTGGGGGTGTTTTGGAAGCAGCTCATCGATGTCTCTCTCTCTCATCAATATTTCTAACTCTCTATCCCTCTCCCTTCCTCTCTGTAAAAAATCAATAAAATATATATAAAAAAAGAGCCAGTAACATACTGTACTTATTTAGAAAATGGGTGCTTGTTCCAATGCAAATGATATCATAGAAAACATTTGAGCTAGAGAATAATTTTGTATTTTCTATGTGAGAATTTATTTTTAAGAAACACTAGGTGAACACAGTAAACTGTCCCTAGATAAACAGGATGGTGTAAAGATACACAAACAAATGTACACACATCTCAAATATCTACCAGGTACTTTGGTTCATCCTGTGTGATATGACCTATGCCACATATATCTGGTGGTACAATTTCAGTTTCAGATAACTTCCTTCTACTTCACAAAAACTCCCAATCTGCATCTCTTCCACATCCACTTCCACAAGCAAATTTGGGTATCTTTCAAGAGGAAGGGCCATGTTTAATATTATATTTATTCATTTCTTAGTAATTTAACATTGAAAAACTGTTCTACCATTTTTATTAGTGTTGTATTTTTTTAATATAATCACTGGTAAAGCTTTTCTAAAATATATTTTTATTGATTTCAAAGAGGAAGGGTGAGGGAGAGTGAGATAGAAACACCAATGATAAGAGCAAAGTATTGATCACATGCTTCCTGCACACCCCCTACTTGGGATCAAGTACACAACCTGGGCATGTGCCCTTGACCAGAATTGAACCCAGGATCTTTCAGTTCACAGGCAGATTCTCTATCCACTGAGCAAAACTGGCTAGGGCACTGGTGAAGCTTTAAAGTGTTATACCATCTAAATCCAGTTCTTAATAGCACCATGGTTTCAATCATATAATTTTGCATAAAGTGTAGACATCAGGAACATATATATATTATGTTTAATAGAACTGATTGTAAACTCTCTCTTCAAACTCAAGTGGAAGTCACAGAACAAAGGAACCAACTTATAAACTTCATAAAGTTCAGCTGTCTGCTACACAAAATAGAGATACAGAAGTTTGAAAATATTCAAATAAATAATAAATATACTCTCAAAGTTAAAAATGAATGAGAGCATAGAATTTAAGTCTTTCTTGAATTTCAGCAAAAACTATTTTAAATAAATATGTAAGCATGTAGGATAAACAAAATAAAGTTAATGTAATAAAAGAATAACTTAAATGTGTTAGTTGGAAAGAAAGTCAAAACTCAGGTTCACCTGTATAATTTTAAATGATATATGTTCATGTTGACTAATGTCACCCCAATAAAATTTAATTTAAAAAAAAAGCAATGTCAAACTTTTCAGATAAAAACAGCACAACTAAAAACTTCTATATCAAGTTATAGCATTGTCATGGACAATGATAAAATATTAATATCATGAAGATATTAATATTCTTCAAAAGTGACATATTTTTCTTTAAACTAATATTTTAAAATATTACATATGAATGAGAAATTACCCCAAATAGAATATTCAAATGTGTTTGGCATTTCTAAAATATAGAAAGAATTCTATTAACCACAATTTCTCCTACCTCTTGGTGCATCACTGTCTCATGCCATCATTTATGCGCCACAAAATTAACCATAATTTTATCAGCATAAATAAAAACAAAATATAAAAACTAGCAACATATATGGAAATAAGGTAAATGCATCATATAAATCTAGAGAAGATAATGGATTTATAATAATGTTAATTTGACCTGATTGAAAAATCACACATTTAGAATCTTTCAAAAAAATGTGGGAAGTCAAAAAACAAAAACAAAATGAAACAACTGTATGAGAAAATGTTAGTGTTTTGCAAGGTGAAATACCCAGGAGATCTATACTCTAGTGTTTAATTTTTCATTTTGGGGGAAAATTTATTTTTTAATTTATCTTAGGTAAACAACTAAGATAAAATAGATTTCAAGGTAGATAGATGGAGGTTTTGTTTTCTAAGAAACTGCTAGACCTTTTCCCAAAGCAATGGTATAATTTTACAATTTCACCAACAATGTGTGAAAATTTCATTGTTCAAATTCTTGCTAAGTTTTGGTGTTGTCAGAGTTCTTAATTTTAGCCATTCTGATAGATATGTAGTGGTTTTTCATTGTATTATTTAGTTATTTACTTTTGGTTAGGTTTTTTCTTGTTGACACTATTGCATATGGCCTCCCCCATGTGGACACAAGACGGCTGCCACCAGATGGCCAGCAGGGGAGAGCAATTGTGGGCAATCAGGCCAGCAGGGGAGGGCAGTTGGGAAGGACAAGGCCTTCTAGTGAAGACAATTGGGGGCAATCAGGTCTGCAGGGGAGTACAGTTAGGGAGGAACCTAGGCCTGAAGGGAGAGCAGTTAGGAGTTACCGGGCCATCAGGTTGAGAGGGACCAGGCCTATAAGGAAGGACAGTTGGGGCTGACCAGGCCGGCAGGGGAGGACAATTAGGGGTGACCAGGTCAGCAGGGGAGGGAAGTTAGTGACAATCAGGCCAGCAGGGGAGAGTAGTTGGGGGAGATCATGCCTATAGAGGAGGACAGTTAAGGGTGACCAGGTTGGCAAAGGAGGGAATTTAGGGGTGACCAGGTCTGGACAAGAAGACAGTTAGGGGTGACCAAGCCAGCAGGGGAGGTCAGTTAGGGGCCATTGGGATGGCAGGGAAGCAGTTAGGTGTGGATCAGGCTGACAAGAGAGTAGTTAGAGGGTAATCAAACTGGTAGGCAAAAGCAGTTGGGAGTCAGCAGTCCTGGATTGTGAGAGGAATGTCCCACTGCCCATTTAGGCCTGATCCCTCTGGGGTTCCCAGATTGGAGAGGGTGCAGGCTGGGCTGAGGGACACCAGGCCTCTAGTTTATCTGACAAAAACATGTCCATAAATTCCTTCACAATTCTCCAGCAAAAGGTGGAATCTGACTTCCTTTTCTTTGATTCTCCACCAAAAGGTGGAATTTGACTTCAGTTTCCTTGAATATAAATCAGCTTTAATGATTATCTTATGAAAAATAAAATATGGAGAGCTTGATGTTGTATAATTCTGAGGTTACATTGTAGAATATTATAAGCCCATACATGGTGCTCTATCTCTTGGGCTGCTAAACCTGGGAATTAATTTGTTATGTTGTTAGGAAGTCCAGGAAAAAATAAAGAGGTCATGGGTAGGTCCTCTAGCTGACGTTCCATCTAATGTACCATAGACAGACAATATCAACCACTGTACATGTGAGGGAGCTAGACTTCAAATGATTCTAACTCTTAGTCTTTGGGTCAACCGGCTGCAGCCAAATGGAACAGAGATGATCTGTCACCACTGATTGTTCTTAAATTACATATTCATTATACTATATTTAGCTATTTAGGGTACTAAGATTTATATGGCTTCTTAAGAAGCATTATATAAGTAGAACATACTGCTATGATTTTTAAGGGTAAACACGTGGTAAGTACTGGCTATTTTAGATATTTGTAGCAGTTATTTTAAAGGATAAATCAGACCTACTAATAATAAATCAACTGTTCAAGAGATGACAGAATAAGGACAAACTTACCTAATAATAATGGGATAATTGGATTATCCCAGAAAGAGCTGTTTCCATATTCAAACAAGAAATTGCTCCAGGATGGAAGCCTAAAACCAGCCACATAATGCATCAGATGACCATATATGCATGTATGTATGTATATGTATATGTATATATATATGAAGTTCGTGCACTGGAAAGTAGTGTCCCTCAGCCCAACCTACACCCTCTCCAATCTGGGACTCCCCTGTGGGATCGGGCCTAAAAAGGAAGTAAGACATCCCTTTCACAGTCTAGTACTGCTGGCTCCCAACTGCTCACTTGCCTGCCTGATTGCCCCTAACTGCTTCTGCCTGCTAGCCTGATCACCCCTTAACCATTCTCCTGCCAGCCTGATCGACACCTAACTGCTCCCCTGTCTGCCCGATCATCCCCAACTGCCCTCCCCTGACAACCCAGTCACCCTCAAATGCACTCCCCTGAATATTCCCTCTTTATTAGATAGGGTTTTTTTTCTTTAACATATTGAAAAGCTCTAACTGGTTTGGCTAGGTGGATGGAGCATCAGCCTGCAGTCTCAAGTGTCCCAGGTTCAATTCTGATCAAGGGCATGTACCTTGGTTGGGGGCACATACCCAGTGGGGAGTGTGCAGGAGGCAGCTGATCGATGTTTCTCTCTCATAGATGTTTCTAGCTTTCTATCTCTTTCCCTTCCTTTCTGTAAAAAATCAATAAAATATATTTTTTTTAAAAAGAAACTTTTAAGATTCATCCATATCTTTCTAGCTGGTGTGACTCAGTGGTTGAGACCCCAGGCTGCCGCTACTGGTAGAGGATCATGCTGTGAGGGTGCATCCCCCTACCAGGCTGAAACCCCAGTGCAGGCTGCTGCCACTGGCAGGGGATCTGGCCATGGAGAGTAAATTTGTTTTTATTTTTATAAAGTGTCAAAGGGCCTCTGGGCAGCATTCCGCCAGGTTGTTTACTCTGCAGGCTCTCAGTGGCAGCCCTCCCTGAGACTGGGGGACTCCTAAGGGACTGAGGGGACTAGGCATCACCATCTTTTGGCTATGGCACAGTCACTTTTGTTGTGGAGCGACAGTTATTTTGCATTTTACTCTTTTACCCTGTTTCCCCAAAAATAAGACAATGTCTTATATTAATTTCTGCTCCCAAAGATGCACTAGGTCTTATTTTCAGGGGATGTCTTATTTTTCCATGAAGAAGAATATGGTACACATTTATTGTTGAACAAAACAAAAAGGACATTTATTACCTGTATACAGTACAGTAGTAGTTGTCAACACAAACCAGCTCACTAATTGGCTGCAGCCCAGCTGGAGCTGTTGAGGCAGTGCGAGGTCTCTTTAAATCAGGAGTCAGATGCCTTATGGTAGCTTTGGGGCCTTATATTATAGAAAGGCCTTATGTTCAGGGGAGGCTTTATTATCGAGGAGGTCTTATTTTCAGGGGGATGCCTTATATTACAGCGAGAGGCAAAACTGGAAGTAGGTCTTATTTTGGGGGGATGTCTTACTTTTGGGGAAATGGTATATATATATATGTGTATATATATATTCTATATTATATATATATGAAAGAGAGAGCTAGAGAGCATTTAAGATATTTTATTCAAGAATTTATCTTTATTGTTGAAAGTATTTTAGATGTCTCTCCCTCCTTTTTTTCCATTGACCCCCTCCCTCCTGCATCCACCTCCCTCCTAAGCTTTCACCACTCTATTGTCTATGTAAATGGGCTATGCATATATGCACATAAATTGCTGAGTTAATCTCTCACTACCCAGCTGCTTTTAAGTCTCTGAACCTATATTGTTCATCAGTTTATTTTGTTCATTAGATTCCACATTAGAGTGAGATAATTTTGATGGAAATCTGCCACTATCAAAGTTACTTTAACATTAGAAAAAAATACTTTTATAGAGTTCTGGGTAATTCTAGAATAATAACATGCTAGAAAACAAGCAATTGAGGTTTCAAAATAGTTTCTGCTTACTTTAATAGGTGACTGGATCTTTATATTAGGATATATTGAGTGTTCCTCCTATCTATTGGAGAAATTTGATATGCATTCTATTTTAGAAGCTTAACTATATGACCATATTGTGTTTAGATATATACTTCAATTATATATCTTACTATTGTCTTATATCACATTGCACATAAACTATAATAACTAGTGACTTTTCTGTTCCTTTTGAATAATACTATATAAATATAGCCCACATTGTTTAACATAATTTTGAAAATATAGAAAGAACCATAAAACATAAGTGTAATTATTAGAAGACTAGAGCCTGGTGCATGAAAATTCGTGTACTTGGGTGGAGGGTGGGTGTCCCTCAGCCCAGCCTGTGCCCTCTTGCAGTCCAGGACTCCCCTCAGGGGTTGTCCACCTGCTGGATTAGGCCTGCTTCCCAGAGGACCAGGCCTGAACTAACAGTTGGACATTCCTCTGGCAGCCCACGGTAATGGGCCTAAGATACTGGTTGGAAATCTTTAGCGCTAATGCAGAGATGGGAGAGGCTCATGCCACCACCGCTGCATTGGACAGCCATGAACTGGCTTCTGGCTGAGGAGGACTCCCCCTGTGGAATTGCAGGACTATCAAGGGGAAACTCCTGTGTGGAACATCTGCCCTCTGGTGGTCAGTGTGCATAATAAAATTCATACACGGGGGGGGGGGGGGGGGGGGGGGGGGGGGGGGGGGGGAGTGGCAGGTCTCTCAGCCCGGACTGTACCCTCTCCAATCCAGGACTCCTCCGGGATGTCTGACTGTGGGATCAGACCTAAACCAGCAGTCAGACATCCCTCTTATAATCTGGGATAGCTGGCTCCTAACTGCTCACCTACCTGCCTGCTTGATTGCCCGTAATAGACTTTGCCTGCCTGATGTCCTCAACTGCTCCCCTGCCAGCCTGATTGCCCCTAATTGCTCTCTCCTGCTGGCCTGATCCCCCTAATTGCCTAACTGATCTCCCCTGCCAGCTTGGTTCCCCTAATTGCTCTCCCTTGCCGACCTGATCCCCCTAACTGCTATTCCCTGCCAGCCTGATCCTCCTAACTGCTCTCCCCTGACAGCCTGATCCCCTTAACTGCTCTCGCTTGCTGGCCTGGTCACCCTTAACTGCCTCTGCCTTGGCCCTGCCACTGTGGCTTTGTCTGGAGGATGTCCAGAAGATATCCAGCCTAATTAGCATATTACCCTTTTATTAGTATAGATAAGATTTCTCCTAGCCCTAGCCTGTTTGGCTCAGTGGATAGAATGTCAGCCTGTGGAGTGAAAGGTCTTGGATTTAATTCTGGTTGTAGACTCAATCCCCAGTGGAGGGCATGCAAGAGGCAGCCAATCAATGGTTCTCTCTCATCATTGATGTTTCTATCTCTCTCTCCCTCTCCCTCTCTGAAATCAATAAAAACAAAAAAAATAAAAAAAAAGATTTCTCCTAGATGAATCTATGATATAATCAATAATAATATATTAAAAAATCACAATAAAGTTCAATATATATATGTCAAATATAAGGCTGTTTTACAAAACTGACGAGCTTTCTTTTATATCAACAATAATCAAGCAGGTAATATTAAAGAAAATATTATATTACAATAACATTTAAAAATATGCTTCACTGTTACTTTTACCAAATTTGTGTCAAAGCCTGAAGCATAATTTAAAGTATGTAATTTCTGATTTAAAAAATATGTACATAAATTGTATATACCTCTTGGATTATTAAATATTACAATTTATATTACGTTAAATAATATGCTATATATTTATTATACATCTTATATTTACTCTAATTAAATATTACATTAATTTAAAAGTATATTTGAAATGTACATTAATTTAATTTAGAGAAGACACCTAAAAAGCCAACTTCTATAATGTTTATATAAATGTGTGCAGAAATGGAATGAAATTATAGGGAAAGTTACGATTTTGGCTAGAAAAATACACTGAAAATTATGGTGTCTTCAATTTCTAACTTTGATAGGTTAGAAATTGTCTTCAAACTATGAAGGGGAAAGTAAAGAAAAAAATCTTAGACATTTCAGACACTAGTGAACATCAACATATGAACATAAGAGTCATTGGAAATACACTTTAATAAAACTGTTCCATGAACTTTATTTTCAATAGAACATGGATCAAAGTAAGGGGAAAATGCAGATTTTAGGAAATATTTTTCACATAATGGCCCACAATTTAAAAAAATATGTTTTAGAAAACATTTCTAGCAATGAGTTAATTAGTTTAAGAAACATTTGTGTTTATTTTGTTTCCCCAGACATATTTTTTTAGCAACAATAACATTAAATGTTTTTAATTCCATATAAGTTTTCAAAGATTGGAAGTAACTTAACAGATTGTGTGATTTAAAAAAAAATTCATTACTATGTTTTTAAAAATGTTCAAACTGATATTTTAATAAATGATGCCTTGCTGAATTTGATAACATAATAAATAAAGCAGAATATCTTTAGATATTGTTGTTTTATACAAAAAATTAATTTACATATTATAAGAATTTAAGTGCAAATACTAGAATGATTCTAAATTTAGTTGAACTTATGGGTCATTTTATATTAATGGAGCTAATTATAAAACAAAATATGTGATTTATTTATCAAATAAAGGTAAAAGGAAAGTAAAATGCCAGCAGAATGCCATTTTAGATATGAAATACTATGAAGTATACTGAAATAAAATACTTTCCTTGCTCTCATGTGTAAAGAAACACTGAGCTGCATACTTAACTATTACAGTTTATTTTGCCATGTGGTTATGTTTTCAAATTGAAACAAATGCCAATATTTTATTTGGTTATCAAGGTTGAATTTAAACCACACTTAAGTGGAACCTCTGAACATGGAAATGGAAAAGTTTCTGAATGACAAGATAATTAAGAACATTTCCAAATTTTACAATGTGTCCCCAAAACATACATACATATTTTAATAGCTGATATCTCAATTAATGTTTCTTTTTTGCATTCAGATTAAACTTTGAATAAAGGTAACTAACACTGTCTTTGTGATTATTCAAAGTAAGTATACCTTTTTGGTGGCACCCAAATTTTACAGGATGTCCAATAAACATGTACATACACTTTAACAGCTGATAACTCATTTAACTTTCCCTATTTGATTGATTTTAAATAATGGGTGAAGCTAGACTAAGTTTTGAACAAAAAACATTTATCTACTAGACTTTTTTATGGGGATATATAAAATATAAAATTTACGGTACAAAACTGACAATTGAAGAATTGAGGGCTGACAAATACCTAATAAAATTATTCTTTTTTAAAAATATATATATATATATATTTTATTGATTTATTACAGAGAGGAAGGGAGATGGATAGAGAGCCAGAAACATCGGAGAAAGAGAGACATTGATCAGCTGCCTTCTGCACACCCCAAACTGGGGATGTGCCCACAACCAAGATACACGCCCCCAACTGGAATTGAACCCAGGACCCCCCAGGGTTCATCCACTGAGCCAAACCGGTTTTGGCATAAAATTTTTCTTGATGTTTGCAATTCCATTGCTTCCCATTATCAGTAGTGTCTGTACCAGAATAGCCTTCAGTTTGAAAATGGGCTTTGAAAAAAAACAAACAAAACAGAAAACACAGAAACTATTTGTTTCTGTAGATTCTCTTAAATTTTGAAAATGAACTATATATTAATAAACACTGATTTTACAATCATTCAAAATGTGCATACATTTTTGGGACAGCCTATATTTCCATACGTTATCTCATCAATTAACAAAATAACTGTGAGAAATATATGACAGTCATTATCTTGATGCATTTATAAATGGAAAAATTGGTACCAGGATCCAAATTTTCAGTTTTTAAATTCTCTACTCTCTCTTACATAGCAACAGTATAGAATATAACTTTGGTAAATTCATAAATACTATATTAGATATCTACTCATAACACTGAACCAAACTACTCATGATCTCAAGTATATTCAGGAATAGAGAATATAAGAACTTTTCACTTTGAGGTCACTCGTAATTAGATAATGTGTAAGCCACAAATTCTTTAAAAGTTAGCAAAGCACCATCTCCCATATTGTGTTTTAATGTCTGTTTATATTACCTAAATATTGTTAACCACCTTAAAAACGAGTGTAGCTTAATACAAGAATAATCTTTTTTTTTCTTTCCTCATTCTGTATGTTGGGTGGATGGTTTTCTTACTATTTTTTCAGCCTTCACTTATGTGATTGAATTTATTAGTTGTTCAAGATGATCACCTGTCCAAGACGTCTTCACTCTTCTGGGAGAGATAATGCTGATTTATAACTGAGTTCCCTCACTTCTTCAATTGCTTTCTTTCTCTACTTGGTAGGCAATATCAGTCCTTTTTATTGCAATTTAAAAACAGCCATCTAAGACATTAAAGATGCAAGATGCAAAATCTCTTGAGGATAAGCTCCCATTACTTCCAACACAATCTTTTGGTCAAAGTACAAGGGGAGCCCATATTCAAGTAATGGGAATAGAATAGTTACACTCTGGATGGGTGGCTGTGTTTAATCTGGTGAAGGGTTTTTATTTCTGGTTTTATAAATGTGGAATCAGATAGTTTATTTAGGATAACAGGTGTCACAGAATACTTTTAAAACTACTAATAGGTAAAGCCTCTTTAATAATAAGCCATATGAATGATAGGTCATGGGGCCAGAAAAATAATAGTTGAAAGTGTATGTGTTAGTGTTATGGTTTTTCATGTGTGCACATGTGATACTGAGAGAGTGGAAGTGTTTCCTTGATATTTCTTTCTACTTCATTTCTATATTGTCAACCAATGTTTATCAATTCAGTATCTTTTGATATTGAGTTTTCATTCATGATTACAGAGCTTTTGGGGGGTGCTTGCTTCCAATAAGATCATTTAACACAGCTACATAACAGCTGTTTGAATGTTCTATTGTCTTCTGTGAAATGTATCAGATTAAGGCCAAATGAAGTGTGTAGCTGTAAAAGTGTTTGGCATCAGTAAATGATCGGGAGCCTTTATGAAAGCTCGGTCATTTGAAATATATTAGTTATAATTTCAAAAACAGACTACATATAATTTCCAGAACAACGGCTACAGTTGAAGAAATTTATGAAAAGGGAAAGATAAATGCTGATTGAAAATTAGTAGACTAATGATGATAGTTGAGAGAAGTGAACATGCCTTAATTGGGATTTAGAACTTGTGAATATCAGAATCTCTGTTAAAAACTTAAGAAGTACAAATATATACTTTTCAACACCAGCCACAGGCAGACTACAGCATTCAGTTGGGAAGCTCGTGTGACTTCTCCATGACACCCTAAATCTTTTACAGATCTTGTTTTTTAATCAGACAGAATCACCCACTCCACCATCTGATCTCAAGGAATAATACTTTCTTTATTATCACTTTGAATTGACATGCCTAAATCAGAATTTAAAAGTACATTTAGAAAATGCAGAAAACTATTTTGTATTTTCTTTAATGCTTTGTAAGTTGTGCTTTTAGTCATATGTTCATAACAATTTTAGTGAATAATTTTAAAAGCTTGTGGTATAGTACAAATATAGGGAAACAAAGTAAAACTATTGAATTTCTTATAAGCTTATGATGCATTAATAAAAATGAACTTGAAAAGATAAATCTCAAACTACCTTCATCTCCAGTAGAAATAATGTTGATAAAACAATTTCAGATAATTGATTAAATACAAGATTTTTTGAAAAACATACTAGACATATTTAAGCAAAAGTATTTTCTATGTCAGGGCACAGTTCATTGTGTCTTGTATGTTAAACCCAGAAACTACTAAAGTATTAAAACTTGGAGCAAAATGTTACTAATATTATCATAAATAGAAAATCTATAATCATAAATCTGCTAATTAGACTGGATGACCTTCCAGATGAAGCTGTGATGGCTGGGGCCAAGGCAGAGGCAGCCATGGGCTATGGGGGCTGAGACCCTTACAGGAATTTTGTGCATCGGGCTCTAGTATAAGATAAAAATCATGTTTGAAATGAAATAATTTGGAAGAGGTTTTTTTGTAGTTATATTAAAATATCTCTATGGCCTTACATACATGGAAGTCAGTTGGAAATGTGAGACTAGAAATCAGGTTAAAATACACAATAGTTTGGGTAGGTGAAGGGAGAAAGAGAGAGAGAGAGAGAGAGAGAGAGAGAGAGAGAGAGAGAGAGAGAAATTGATTTAGAAAAGAGTGATAAATCTCCAATTCTCCAATTCACCCATAAATAATAAGGAACCCCTTCTTCTGGGTGTAAACAGAGGCCAAGTGGGAAATGTGTACATCTATTCCCATACAGTAGTAACTAGGTGTCTTATGCCCTTCCCTGATTCAGTACTTCAATGGCAGCTAGAAAAAGCAGAAGGTTTTGTAATATTTAGAGTCTCAAAACATAGTATCCAAAACATGAACTCTTCAAATGAAAATCATTCCTATACCAGGACCAGAAGATCACAGTTCACATGAAAAAGTCAATAGATAACAACATTGAGATGACTGATATCTTAAACTCCTCTTTTATGAATTTAAAGCATTCAATATAAGAGTCCTTCAACATGAAATCATGGAAACCCTTAAAGTAAGTAAAAAAGTAGAAAGTCTAAGAATATATATGATATAAACATTACAACAGAAAAATAAAATGACTAAAATATCAACAGATGGTTTCAATGACAGATTGATAGGAAAGAGAATGTAAATCAGTGAATTTAAAGGTAGTAGTAAAAATTACAGAATCTGAATAGAGAAAACAATAAACTTAAAACAAAAAGGAACTGATCATACATAACTTCTGGGCTATATTAAAAGACCGAATATTTGTGTCATCTGAGTACTAGAAAGTGAAGGTAATCTGAGTGAAACTGAAAAATTACTGAAATAAATAATCAATAAAACATTTAAAATTAGACAGAATATAGAATTATATACATTCAAGAATTTAAGTGAATTTCAAGAGAATAACCACAAAATAGTCAAACTTTTGAAAACAAAAGATAAAGAAAATATCTTGAAACTAGCAAGGAAGAAATTACACTTTACCTATAAGAAAAAATACTTTCAATGACAGTGAATTTCTCATCATTAAATAAGGAGACCAAATAAATTATCATAACATTGTTCAAAGGTTGAAAGAAAAGAAGTCTCTTCTGGAATTTTATATCCAGCAAACATGTGGGGGGAAATCAAGAAATTCTTAGATGAAGAGAAATTAGGAGAATTTGGCACCAATAGGTCTTCCCTAAACATGGCTAAAAGAATTTCTTTAAATAGAAAGTATGTGCTATACAAACAAATTCTGGATGCAACATTGGAAGGAAATGAACAAGGGAAAAAGTAAAAGTGTGATAAATACAATACATTTTTATTATCTTCTTGATACATAGAACAACCTAGCAAATTTCTAAACATTTTATGTTGTTTGAAAATGCTAATTCCAAAAGATTACATACAATATTATCCGGTATATATATTAGTATATAATTTTTGAAATGGAAATATTGTTGAAATGGAGAACAAATGAATGGCTTCTGAAAGTGAAAGTTGTGGGAGATGGGTGTTTATAAATGGTATTATCAGGCATTCTTGTTATGATAAGAGTGGTCTGTGCCTTGATGTATAATTTTCAATATCTTGGTTTTCTATGTTGAACTATATTTTTGCATGTATTAAACTTGGTGAAAAGCAGGTGAATTGTACATGAAATATCTTTATAACTTTATACAACTGTATGCAAATCTGCAATTAATCTCAGAATTAAAAAGCTTAATTAAAATGTTTAATGGTAATAATAATACTAGAAGCCTGGTGCACAAATTCGTGCACAGGTGGGGTCCTCTGGCCTGGCTGGTGATCGGGGCTAATTGGGGCTGTCTCACCTAGTAACAATGGGGGTGGGGCCAATGAGCTGAGGGAGAGGGAGTGTGGGAGGTTGGCTGGCTGAGGGGGGGACTATGGGAGATTGGCTGGTCACAGAAGGTTGGCTATGGGAGTGCACTGATGACCAGGGGGCAGCTCCTGTGCTGTCTGTCCCCTGGTGAGCAGTGCACATCATAGTGACACAGTGAGCAGTTGTTTGGTTGACCAGTCATAATGGTCACTTAGGCTTTTATATATAAAGATGTGTGAAAAGTATTAACAAGTGTCTAAGCTCTCCTATAATAAATTGATAAAGTACTTTCTAGATTATTTAAATAATGGATTTCATTGTAAACGTATCTTAGCCATATTTGTGCTGTCACATGTATGGTAGAAGTTCTCATATTAGTTGTTATTTTCAACCATTTGTGTAGGACTTTGAACCTTACATGCAACATTCTATAGCAAAGCAAAGTAAGCATAGAAAGAAGCAGAGTGAAGCAGGATGGCTCTTCAATGTCTTTATGACTACAAAGTCTAACTAAGGTTGGACAATTTATTATGTACGTGAATAATGTTTTCATTTCCTAATTCATAAAGTATTTCTTTTCATATTTTTACTGTTTCTAGCTATGGAAGTTATTAAAGCAATTGTGTACTATATATGTGGAACATAGATTCTTCTAAAAGTCAGTTTTGTCACCTGATATAGAGCAACATTACTTTGAAAACATAAATATATAAATAATATAATGAATATATATGACATTCTTGAAATGTCATAATTGTAGAAATGTAGAACAGATTAGCAGTTTTCAGTGGTTATGGATGGGGGATAGAGATGTGTATGAAAGGGAATTATGAGAACCTTATTTTATACATATATTTATGTATACATGTGAATTAATTGTATATGTGTGCATACACACACACACAAAACGAAGTAGTTAGCCTACATCTTGATATGTATTAAATGATTAATATATAGTAGTCATTGTTTTCAATATCCAGTATTATTCTTAATAAAATTTGCTTGAAATGAATAATATTAATAAAATAATATTGGGGGAATAAAAAGCAGTGGTAACACAGTCATGCTTTGAAGAATGAGCATCATTTTCAGAAGCAGAGAAAAGAGTGAAAAATAATTTCAATCCAGATCAATTTACTGTCATCTAGTGCAGGTCCATAAACATTAGTAATATCCAGGAAACAGAACAAAGGGATCAGTGATCACATAGAGCCCCGCAGGGCATTGCTACAGCAGAGTTCCAGCATGACACCAATGCATAGTTCTATATCTCTGGTATTGAATTTGCTTCATATTGAAAAAGTCATCCACCACATCTTCAGTCACACTGATTCAGGAAAGATAGTAAACAGGCTTTTAACTAAAATAACTTATTATCCTAAATTGTCAGCCTTGAAAACCACTAAAAACAGAGAGACAGAAATGAAATGAAATGTGTTAGAGATATGAGCAAATAATATAGTGTGATTCATTTTTAAAATAAAGAGGCTATTACCCAGTGACAGTGTGTCTATGACAGATATATTTAATATAAGGGAAATCTTAAAAGAAAAGTAAAAATGCACTGAAATATCAAAGAGCTCTGAATCAGATTTAAATTTATAATTCAGTAATGAAAGGTTAAAAGGTCAGTACAATGTAAGTGCAAAAATGCAAGATCAGAGATGCAGTTACACCAAACTAGGAAATATTCATGTTCCAATAACCATAGTACTATATTCCAAATTCTGATTTAATTAAATAAAAGCATTTTGTTACAATTTTTATTATGTATGTTAAAAATATTTATTCTATTATATGTAATTTATAATTTATATTTATATCATGTGTAACTATAATATTTGCTAATATCCTCTTGATTTTCTTGTATTTTAGGTGTTATTTGAGGCTTTTTAAATTTATAGTATTCTCATCTTAAACTTTGCATTTCTGTATTTCCATTCCCATTTTAAATCAAGCAGAATACCTGTAAGAGGGGCTCATTATCTTGCTCCAAGTTCAGATAGCTGTTTCTCTACTATTAAATTAGATAGATTAATAAAGAAAAATAATTTTATATACCTCAAAATTAAATAGGTGTGTATTTATATACTATATTGCAAAATGACACTACTTTACCCTCCAAATGCAAAATTCTTTATATTCCTATCATTCATTCATTCATTCATTCACAAAACCATTTTCTAAATAATTTCTATATGCTATGTATTTCACTAGATAGCATCATATCCTCTAGTTTCAAGAGTCTTGTTAAAGTTATTATCCACTCTTGGATTCATTTATATATTAATAAGAGTATGAATATAATTCATAAGCACTGCTGTGGTGATAAAAACATAATGTGAGTAAATGCCTAATATAGGTGGCAGCCACGGAGCTGAAGAGAACAGGAGGCTAGGGTTTCCCTGACAATGGAGGAAGCCAAGCTTCTGCAGCCCTGGCCTGTCTTGACTTCTGCTTAAGGCTACTAAGTTTCAATTATAGAAGATAAATAAATCCCAACAGAAATGGCTACAGTCAAGGAAGTGGAGAGAGCAGGAGGCTAGGGTTGGCTGCAGGTTACAAAGTTTTAATTATAGAAGATAAGTAAAGCCCAGAAACCAGGACCTCCAGTTGACTGGCTGAGGGGTGTGACTGGCTGCAAACCACCCAGGCCATCCCATACCCCAAGGGAATTCCCACCCTTCAGGGCAAGCCAGCTGGCCCCCACCCATGCATCAGGCCTCCATCCTATCTAATAAAAGAATAATATGCAGAGTTACCATCATACCAACACAGAAGATAGCTGCTCCCATGTGGTCAAAGATCCTGGCCCCATCTGGATACAAGATGGCCACCATAAGATGTCCAGCAGGGGAGGGCAATTGGTGGGAACCCAGGCCTGCAGGGGAGAGCAGTTGGGGAGGACCAGGCCTACAGGGGAGGGCAGTTAGAGGTGACTAGGCCTGAAAGGGAGGGCTGTTAGGGGCAAAGGAGTGGTTAAGGGTGATCAGGCTGGCAGTTAGTAGTAAGAAGTTCTGGATTGTGAGAGGGATTTTCAACTGCCCATTTAGGCTGGCTGTTCAGAGCCAGCAGTTCTGAATTGTGAGACGAATGTCTGACTGCAATTAAAATATATAAATGAAAATACAAATATCTATGGGTAGTCTGCTACTTGGACCTCAAAACTGAATATAACTTTGAAGTCATTTTTCCCGATATGGAATTATATTATACCAGATACCTGGTGCACAAAATTTGTGCACAGGGGTGTGTGTCCTTCAGCCCAGCCTGCATCCTCTCAAATCTGGGACCCCTTGAGGGATGTTCAAGTTAGGCCTGATTCTAGTGGCGGTAACCAGACTGGTTGGATCAGGCCCGTGGTATTGGGCCTAAATGGGCACTTTGCATAGTAGGCATACATAATTTGAGAAGTGTGGTGAGGGTAATAATTATAACTCTGGAACTGGGAATTTGTTGCTAAGTGTTATTCATACAGTATATTAAAGAGAGAAAACATACGATGTTCAGGTAGATCAATTACCAAGTTAATGCAAAGTGTAAAAATATAGTGTATCCAAATCGTCATGTAAAAATAATGAGGTGATTGAGAATTGAAAAGCAGATTAAGCTGGACATCTGACAGATTTCAGGCTTATGACAAAGTGCCTGAGTTTTATTGGATGCATGGGTACTGCATGTGGAGGCTGCATACTGCACTTTGTAGTACAACTTTTAAAGCTCAGATTCACTTTAACCTTGTAGGTGAGGATTCTGGAGATGGATTTTGAGAGAGGGAGTGGGAAAAAATAAATACTATTGCATAAGGGAGAGTTTTTTATATGGAAACATTCTCCCATGTCTCAGGATTTTGTACACTGGCAAGAAGCCCTGGTGCCAATTGTGATGTTCTGGCGGATGCCCTGAGAGATCCAGGAGAAAAGCAATAGCACATGAAATAAAACTAAGAAGCCAAAAATGCTACAGAAGAATGTGGTTTTGGAAGAGGAGATGAAGACAGCAAGAATATGATGATTCTTGACTCATTTATAGGTTGATTTGTCCTATCCTTCTGTAAGTCAAATGGGGTTTTTACATATTTAAATATGATATAAATGTAGGGATGCTGATGTTCCTTAAAAACTTAGATTAGCATAAGTTTTATTAGTTATCTTCTGATGAGTCATCCTGTCCAAAGACCTCTTTCCAAATTTGTAAGACAGGAAAAAAAATTCAGTATGTGGAACAGCTTATTATTAATTTAGGATATGTCTTATAGCTGAGGTTGCTAGAAGTTCCTTTGGAAAACATATGAGCAGATTTTGCTTTTTATTTTACTTATCATCCAAACATACACTATCTTTTCTATTCAAATAAATGTGACTTTAAAATCAAGGCAGCTTGCTATGAAACTTTTCTAAAACATTTTAAATTGATGCTTTTTTTTCTTACATTGTAAACTAGTGTTTACAGAGAGTGTAGTACATAATCCTCTTATTATAAATGCTTTCTGAATGATAATCTCAATCCTATTGAATAAAAGAATAATGTGCAAAATAACCGTCGCTCTGTGACCAAACTGGCGGTGCCATAGCCACAAGATGATGGCACTCAGTCCTCTCAACCCTGCCAGAGTCCCCCAGTCTCAGGGAGGGCTGCCGCTGACAGCCTGCAGAATAAGCGACCTGGCAGAATGCTGCCCAGAGACCCTCCTGATCCTTTATAATAAACAAAAACAAATTTACTCCCCCCCGGCACGATCACCTGCCAGCTCTGAAATGCCCTGCCAGTAGTGGCAGCCTGGACTGGGGTCTCAGCCTGGCATTGGCGCTCACTCTCATGGCCCAATCCCCTCCCAGGTGCCACAGCCTGGAGTCTCAACCACTGAGTCACACCAGTCAGGCAGATATGGAGGAATCTTAAATGTTTCTTTTTTAAAAAAGTATATATTTTATTGATTTTTTTACAGAGAGGAAGGGAAAGGGATAGAGAGGTAGAAATATCAATGAGTGAGAAACATTGATCAGCTGCCTCCAGCACACTTCCCACTAGGTATGTGCCCCCAACCAAGATACATGCCCTAGACCAGAATTGAACCTGGGACCCTTGAGTCTGCAGGCCGATGCTCTATCCACCTAGCCAAACCAGTTAGAGCTGTCCAATATGTTAAAAAACAATGACAACACATAAAAAAAAATCTATCTTATAAAGAGGGGATATTCAAGGACGGCAGTCAGGGATGACTGAGCCAGCAGGGGAGCAGTTAGGCATTAATCAAGTTGGCAGCAGAGTGGTTAAGGGGTGATCAGGCTAGCAGGCAGAAGTACTTAGGGGCAATCAGGCAGGCAGTGAGCAGTTAGGAGCCAGCAGTCCTGGATTGTGAAAGGGATGTCCGACTGCCTGTTTAGGCCCCCTCCCTGTGGGACATCCCCTGAAGGGTCCCAGATTGCTGAGAGTGCAGGTTGGGCTGAGGGACACCCCCCCCCCCCGTGCACAAATTTTGTGCATTGGTCCTCTAGTATGGATTATAATATAATATATACATTTAACATGTTAATTATAAAAAGTAATGAATTTTAAATATTGCCAGAATAAAAACATTTTTTCAGAAAATGAAAACTTTATATGAAATTGTACAGTTTAACTTATTCTTGATGTAATCTTTGTTCCTGCTTCTCTTTTTCCATTTGTAAAAACTGACCCATTTGTCATGTTCCTTTAAGGTATAAAGAGGGAGAAAAAGAATCATGTTAGATATGCGTAAATGCATGTTTTTTACAACTTCCACACACGTGCACACTTCCTTCTGTCCTCAGTTCCAGGTGGGTTTGAGGGAATTTTTCACTGTAGAGTAACTATTTTAGTTATGTTTTATTTTAATAACAAATATTAAACTGTTTGTCCTTGCTCTTACTCCTTTCTTGGTATATTTTTCCTGAGATAGTGACCATTAAATAGTCTTTTGTCATAAGACACACACACACAAGAAGGAGATGGAAGTGTTGGTATGCATTTATAATTTTTTTTAAAAAAAGTAAATAATTAGAGTTTCTTAATCATGGGAGATATCTACATATGTCTCTTAATTTACCATGTGTTGCTTACATGCATATTAAATTAATCATGTTTTCTTTTTATCTAGATTAGTATATGTACCAATCTAGTCTACTGGCCTAAAAACATCACCCTTAGCCATTTCTGGGAACTATTTGTAGAATCATCTCAAATGACTTAAAGAATAGTTTTTTTCAGATCCATCTGCTCAAGGCTTTTCATTCTCTTCTATATTACAATTCCTGAAATTAAACACCCCATGGAATAGGTGTGGACTGGACATAGGTTTAACTTTTACTGGAGCAATTACAAAAAAACTCAACCTTAACTCAGAGTTAAGCTGTCACACTCACTAATTCCACACAGCATTTTACTAATTTATTAAAAACAATAATTAGCCAAAACCGGGTTGGCTCCATGGATAGAGTGTCAACCTCTGGACTGAAAGTTTCCACGTTCAATTACATTCAAGGCATGTACCTTGGTTGCGAGAACATACCCAGTAGGGGGTGTGCAGGAGACAGCTGATCTATGTTTCTCTCTCATTGATATTTATAACTCTCTGTACCTCTCTCTTCCTCTCTGTAAAAAATCAATAAAATATATTTTTTAAAAAACACCAATAATTAACTGACAACTGCAAATAAAAGTGACCCTTGAGGTCTATAAGATTTGACAAACAACATCCAGAATCAAAGAAGATGCCAATGACTTCCTTGTTTGAAGTCACCTCAAGCTTCTTCAAACAGCTGTCTTTAGTTATCTCCAGTTGTTTGAGTACAGGCCACAATTAAAGTTTTCCCCACAGTAAAGAAATATTTTCTTCCTCTAGTTCCAGTTTATCTTAAAAGTAGACAGTAAAAACAGTATCAGGTAAAATCATACCACTTTTCTTAAGTTGGGCTCTTGCTTTCTGGTGAACAATACTTATTTAAAAATCATATAACATAAACCCAGATTTCAAAGGAAAACATTACTTAAATCTTTATGAATACATCCAATTTTAATTATAAAATCACATTCATCATGTGTTCTGAAATATCTTTTATTTTAATTTTTCTCTTAAAACAATGAATATGCACTTAATTTGTAACTGGTGACTAAAAAATTCACTTCTCATATTTCTTTCAGAATAAAGAGAAGCGTAGCCTAAGGAATAGTGCAGAACAAAGAAAGTAGTCACAATGTCCCACTGGCAGAATGCCAGCTCTAGGAAACATGAGATCATACATCCACTAAGAACTTTATTATTCTTTTTTTCTGACTTCTCGGCTTATGACCTGCCGTGTCCTGAATGTCATCAGCTATCACACTCCTCTGCCTGAAAAAAAAAAACTGTTAAAGGCCATCATCAATGTTACAGAGGCAGTGAATTTCTACTCTTCCTTACAAAAAGAGAGTTTTCATGAATCTTAATTTGTAGATTTATTGCAAGTTCATGCTGTAAAATGCCAAATCACTTGATCTGTAAGACCCTGAATAAGCAATGTTCTACCTAATTCTCTGGCCTCACTGGCATTTCTTCAATTTCTGTAATTCCCCTTGCTAATTTTTCCTCAAGACCTTTGCTCAGGTTTTTTGTTTGTTTGTTTGTTTGTTTGTTTCTTACTAAATTTACTCTGGCACTTCCTTCAATTCTCTGAGAAGCTCTTTGCAATTTCTCTGAGTAAATATTTACTCTAGTTATGAAGTCCTGTATTAGGCTTTCTTTTCTTTTTTTTCTTTATGCCATTATTGAAATTGAATATTTTTTTCAGCTTTTTTATTAATGTATTACATGTGTACATTTCTTCCCATTGCCCTCCCATTCCACTCCCATGCATTCCCTAACCCCCCAGTGTCTTATGTACATTGGTTATGCTTATATGCATGCACACAAGTCCTTTGGTTGATCTCTTATCTACCCCACCTCTCCCTAACCTTCCCACTGTAATTTGACAGTCTCTTTGATGCTTTACTGCCTTTGTATCAATCTTTTCATTCATCAGTTTATAATGTTTTATATTAGCCATAAATAAGTGAGATTATGTGGTATTTTTCTTTCATTGATTGGCTCATTTCACTTAGCATAATGCTCTCCATTTTCATCCAGGTTGCTGCAAATGGTAAGAATTTCTTCTTTTTGATGGCAGCATAGTATTCCATGTGTAGATGTATCATAGTTTTCTGATCCACTCCTCTGCTCATGGCACCTAGGCTGTTTCCAGATCTTAGCTATTGTAAATTGTGCTGTTATGAACATAGGGGTGCATATATCTTTTCTGATTGGTGTTTCTAGTTTCTTAGGATATATTCCTAAGAGTGGGATTACTTGGTCAAATGGGAGTTCATTTTTAGTTTTTTGAGGAAACTCCATACTGTTCTCCATAGTGGCTGCACCAGTCTGCATTCCCACCAGCAGTGCATGAGGGTTCCTTTTCCTCTCCATCCTTGCCAACACTTGTTGCTTGTTGATTTGTTGATGATAGCCATTCTGACAGGTGTAAGATGATATCACATTGTTGTTTTGACTTGCATCTCTCAGATAATTAGTGACATTGAGCATGTTTTCATGTGTCTCTTGGCCTTTCTCTGTTCTTTGGAAAATATTTTATTTAGGTCCATTGCCCATTTCTTTATTGGATCATTTTTCTGCCTTTTATTAAGTTGTATAAATTGTCTGTAGATGTTGTAGATGAAACCTTTATCAGTGGTAACGTTTGCAAATATGTTCTCCCATACAGTGGTCTTTCTTGTTTTATTGATGGTTTCTTTTGCTGTGAAAAAGTTTTTTGTTTCTTTTTATTTTGATGTAATTGAATAATTTTTGCATCTCTGATAAACATTGTTTCAGTCTGAACAACGAACCTAGTTTCTATGCCATCTATCATATATGTTCAATGAATATTTATGGACAAATGAGTGAATTAATAAATACCTAATTCTATTTATCATATGATATTTTATTGATATATATTAGAGGCTTGGTGCATGAATTTCATGCATGGGGGCAGGGTGTCCTTCAGCACAGCCTGCTCCCTCTAAAATCTGGGATCCCCTTGAAGGATGTCCAGTTGCCTGTTTAGGCTCAATCCTGCCAGACTGATTGATGCCTAACTGCTCCCTTGCCAGCCTGTTTGGCACTAACTGCCCTCCCCTGCAGGCCTGTGTCCCCCTCAACTTCCCTTCCCTGTAGGCCTGGTCACCTCCAACTTCCCCCCTCTGCCAGTCTGGTCACCCCTAACTGCCCTCCCCTGCAGGCTTCATCACCCCCAACTGCCCACCCTTGCAGACCTAGTCCCTCCCAACTGCTCTTCCCTGCTGGCCTGATTGCCTACAATTGCCCTCTCATGCTGGCCTTCTTGTGGTAGCCATTTTGTGTTCACATGGGGACAGGATCTTTTGACCACAAGGGGGCCATCTTCTTTTGTGTTGGAGTAATGGTCAATGTGCATATTACTCTTATTAGAGAAGACAGAAGCCTGCTACATGGGTGGGGGCCAGCTGGTTTGCCCTGAAAGGTGTCCTGGATCAGGGTGGGTGTTCCCTTGGGGTGTGTGGTGGTGTGGGTGAGGGGCCTGTGGTGGTTTGCAGGCTGGCCACACCCCTTGGTGACCCAATCAGTGTTCCTGATATCTGAAATTTATTTATCTTCTACAGTTGAAACTTTGTAGCCTGGAGTGGTGCCAAGCATTCTGCTCACTCTGTGGCAGCAGCCAAAGTGTGGGAAAAACTTGGCTTCCTCCATCACCAGGGGCAGCCCAAGCCTCCCTCCTACTGTCTCTGTGGTCATAGCCATCTTGGTTGGGTTAATGTGCATACTTGCTCTGATTGGATGGTGGGCATGGCTTGTGGGTGTGGTGGAAGCACAGTCAGTTTGCATATTACTCTTTTATTATATTGGATTAAAGGCCCAGTGTATGAAATTTGTGCATTAAGGGTGGGGGGGTTCCCCTCAGCCCTGCCTGCATCCTCTGCAATCCATGATCCCTCAGGGGATGTCCAACTGTCATCAATTGGACATCTATCTCACAATCCGGGACCACTGGCTTCTAACTGCTCACCTGCTTGTCCCTACCCTTGCCAGCCTGATTGTCTCTAATTTCCCCCAGCCAGCCTGGTTGCACCTCACTACCCGCCTCCCCCTTGCTGGCTTGGTTGCCCCCAGCTATCTCCCCTGTGGGCCTAGTCACCCCATGAAGCCTGCTGCTCAGTCATTTGGTTATCCCTCACAAAACCCCCTGCCAGCTTAATCACCCCACACAGCCTGTTTGGTCTTCCATTCAGTTGTGATGGTTGCTTAGGCTTTTATTATTATAGATTATGATATTTATGTCTTTAAACCTAAGAGTAGAAATTTTTTCAATAACATATATTAACTCTTCAAAATACTTTAGTAGATTTAAGCAAGTTTCAATCAAAACATTAATGACTCACTTAAAGAAAGCTATGTTGTTTATATTAGTTGGAGAAATCTTATTCTAGAGGTAGAAATAGAAAGCAAATTGCAAAGGATTGAGGAATAAATAAATTAAAGGAAATATAAAGACATTAGCTCAGAAAATATCTGAAATCGTGAATGCTATATGTGTGTTTGTGTTTGTGTATAAATGGGATATTAATTTTTGAATGGGAAAGATGTAAGAATGTTTGATGTTATGAAGATAGATCAGTAGGGAATTTTGAGGCAGAGAAAACAGGCAAACTAATAGATGTACATTGCCATAAAAGAGAAAAAGTTTAAACTACATCTTTTTAAAAAATGTGGTATAAATGATATACAGCATCATATTAGTTTCAGGTATACCTCATTATGATTCAATATTTATGTATATTGTGAACTCACCATAATAAGTATAGTTAACATCCATCACGATATTCATAATTTTTTTTTATTATGAGAACTTTAAAATTTACAACCTTAGCAATTTTCAAATGTGCAACATTATAGTCACCATGCTGCAAATTATATCCTCATGACATTTATTTTTATAACTGTAAAATTCTAATCATCTTCACCATTTTGCTAATCACTCATCCTCCATCTCTGGCAGCCAATCTGTTTTTGGTATCTATGAGCTCATTTTTTTTTCAAATTTCACATATAAGTGAGATCATACAATATTTGTCTTTGTCTAATTTATTTCACTTATTATAATGCCCTCGAGATCCAGCATGTTGCAAATGACAAGATTTCATTATTTTTATGGCTGAATAATATTCAAATCTGTATATGTATCACATCATCTTTATCCATTTAATCATCATTGGAAACTAAGGTTGTTTTCATGTCTTTGCTATTGAAATAATTCTGCATAAAAAATAAGGGTTTCATATTTTTTTCAAGAATTGGCTTTAGTTGGTGATATGTCCTTTTATTATAAAAGAAGAGAAGAGGAAATGTGTAAGTAGGATGCAAGTTTAGTGAAAAATTATTAAGGGATTTATTTTTGATAGGAGATAGGACAGAGGTAGTAAAGTAGGGTTGGAGGATAATAGACAAATATTAAAACCTCTGATGCATTAAATTGAATCATGGTCCATGATGAGCAAATAAGATTTCTAGGTAATACTGATTTTTCAGTAAAATGAGACCTAAGTTTTTAATATTCTCAAACTTTATAGATTTTCTAATAGTGTTTTCTAAATAGTTAATAGCTCACGGATAAGTTCAGTCAAGATTGGTCAGGAAGGCTGATATTGATAAGTGAATGAAGTTGTGAATGTTGATAGTCAAGATGCAGGAGAAAGCAAAGAATTGAAAATTTTAGAATAAGTACAGCTAAACATAGGCTACATACGTGTTTCTGTGTCAGTCTTTTTTTTTTTTTACTTAGTTATTTTTTTATTTTAATTTCTTTATTGATTAAGATATTACATATTTGTTCTCATCTCCCCATTACCTTCTCAAACCTTCCCACTCATGCCCTCACCCCCCTGTTGTCTGTGTTTACTGGTTAGGCTTAAATGCATGCATACAAGTCCTTTGGTTGATCTCTCCCTCTTACTCACATCTCCCCGACCTTCCTTCTGAGGTTTGACAGTCTGATTGATGCTTCCCTGTCTCTTTTTTAACATATTCACTGGTGATCTCTCAATGTAAGTTAAGTTCTTACAATGGCCTTCATTATGATTCCTTAAAATGACACTTGCATTGGATTGCTAAAGAGTTTTATATGCATGGCATTAATGTTTTACATTGTTAATCTTTAAAAGTAAAAAAGTAGTCAGGTAGACTATTATTTGGTTTTCCATATTGAAATACTTAGGCAAATGTAAAAGGGAAGTTTCCATTTCATATAAATTAATTTTTTAAAAAATTTATGTTTGACTTTCTCATAGGAAGAAAGGAAGAAATTATGTGAGGAAAAACCTTATTGGTTGCTTATTTTTATTTATCTGATTAGAGGCCCAGTGCGTGAAATTTGTGCACAGAGGGTGATGTCCTTTAGCCCAGCCTACATCCTCTCCAATCTGGGAACCCTGAGGGCAATCGGACATTCCTCTCACAATCCAGGACTTCTGGCTCCCAACTGCTAGTCTGCCTGCCTGCCATCCTAATTGTCCTAACTGATTCTGCCTACCAACCTGATCACCCCTAACCACTCCCCTGCCAGCCTGATTGATGCCTAACTACTCTCCTGCCAGCCTATTTTCCCCTAACTTCCTTTCCCTGTGAGCCTGGTCACCCCTAACTGCCCTCCCCTGTAGGCCTGGTCCCCCACAACTGCTCTTCCCTGCAAGCCTGGTTGCCCCTAACTTCCCTCCTTTGCCAGCCTGGTAACTCCCAACTGCACTCCCTTGCAGTCCTGGTACGACCCAACTGCCTTTCCCTGCTGGCCATCTTGTGGTGGACATCTTGCATCCACATTGGGGAGTCATCTTGTCTATTGGAGTGATGGTCAATCTGCATAATTACTCTTTTATTAGATAGGAGAGAGGCTTGGTGCATGGGTGGGAGCCAGCTAGGTTTGCCCTGAAGGGTGTCCCAGATCAGGGTGGGAGTTCCCTTTGGGGCATGGGGTGACCTGGGGGAGGGGCCTGTGGTGATTTTTAGCCTCACCATGCTCCCTGGTGACTGAAGTGGAGCCCTGGTATCTGAGATTTATTTATCTTTTACAATTGAAACTTGTAGCTTGGAGCAGAGCCAAGCCTTCTACTCACTCTGTGGTGGCAGCTATTTCTGTTAGAATTTATTTATCTTCTATAATTGAAATTTTGTAGCCGTAAGCAGGGGCCTGGGCAGGCCAGGGTGGGTGCAAAGTGTGGCTTCCTCCATCAACAGGGGCAACCCTAGCCTCCAGCTCTATGACTGCTGCCATTTTTGTTGGTATTTATTTATCTTCTATAATTGAAACTTTGTAACCTTGAGTGGAGGCCTGGGCTGGACAGGATGTGTGGAAAGCTTGGCTTCCTCTATCACTGGGGCAACCCAAGCCTCCTTCCTGTTTTCTCTGAGTCCAGAGCCATCTTGGTTGGGTTAATTTGCATTCTTAATCCTGATTGGCTTGTGGGCATGGCATGTGGGTGTAACAGAGGTATGGTCAATTTGCATATTACTCTTTTATTAAATAGGATGCTCTGTGTATGGATACAAGTGCATGAAGTTCTTTGTCACTCCTGCTACTGAAAATAGAAATTTATGGGAGGCAGAGCTATACAAGTTTTATCAACAGTTCTCAACCTGTGGGTTGCGACCCCTTTGGGAGTCGAACGACCCTTTCACAGGGCTTTCCTGAGACCATCAGAAAACACTTATTTCCCATGGTCTTAGGAACCAACACACTGCTTCTAGGTATAGCAAAGTGTAGCAATGTAGTTTACTGTTGTCATATTAAGACTGTTACCCATTCTATATCACAATTCAAGATAAAATTTCATTTATTTGTAATTAGAAATAAATATTTCACAATATATAATTACATATTGTTTTTGTGATTAATCACTATGCTTTAATTATGTTCAATTTGTAACAATGAAAATACATCCTGCATATCAGATATTTACATGACAGTTCATAACAGTAGCAAAATTACAAGTAGCAACGGAAATAATTTTTTGGTTGGGGGTCACCACCACATGAGGAGCTGTATTAAAGGGTCGTGGGATTAGGAAGGTTGAGAACCACTGAGAGAGAAAACCCTTGGCCAGTGTTTCTCAGTGGTTGAGTGTCAACCCATGAACCAGGGGTAAATGTTGGATTCCTGGTGAAGGCACATGCCTGATTTTTGGGTTAGATCCCCAGTAGGGGGTATGTAGGAGACATCTGATCGAAGATTACTTTTTCATGATTGATGTTTCCAACCTCTCTCCCTCTTCTTTCCTCTCTCTGAAATCACTAAAAACATATTTTAATATTATCCTATGCAGTAAGCTTTCTTGTTGTTTTGTTGATGGTTCCTTTAGCTGTGCAGAAGCTTTTCATTTTGATAATTCCATTTGCTTATTTTTTCTTAGTCTCCATTGCCTTAGGAACTGTGTTGGTAAAGCTATCACTACAAAATATGTCTGCTATTTTGCTGCCTATGGAGTCTTGTAGGATTTTTATGGTTTCTCATCTTACATTTAAGTTCCTTAACTATTTGGAGTTTGTGTACGGTGTACGTTGGTAATCTAGTTTCATTTTTTTGCATGTATCTGACCAAATTTCATAGCACCTTTTATTGAAGAGACTGTCTTGACTCCATTATATGTTATTGTCCCCTTTGGCAAATATTAATTGAGCATATGGTTTTATCAATGCTATTTCAGATAAGGTTTAATCTCCAAAATTTACAAAGAACTCATACAACTTAAAAAAAGAAAGATAAATGACCCAATCAAAAGGACCTAAATAGACACTTTTCAAAAGAAGATATACAGCAGGCTAAGAGACATAGGAAAAACATGCTCAAAGTCACTAATTATCCGAGAGATGCAAATCAAAACAACAATGAGGTACCACCTCACACCTGTCAGAATGGCTATCATCAACAAATCAACAAACAGCAAGTGTTGGTGAGGATGTGAAGAAAAAGGAACCCTCATGCACTGCCGATGGGAATGCAGCCACTGTGAAGAACAGTAAGGAGTTTCCTCAAAAAATTAAAAATGAAACTGCTATTTGACCTAGAAGTAATCCCGCTTCTAGGATTATATCCCAAGAAACCAGAAACACCAATCATAAAGGATATATGCACCCTTCTGTTCATAGCAGCACAATTTAGCTAAGATTTGGAAATAACCTAAATTCCCATCAGCTGATGAGTGGATTTAAAAACGGTGGTACATCTACACAATAGAATACTATGCTACAGTAAAAAAGAAGGAACTTTTGTCATTTGCAACTCATGGATGGAACTGGAGAGTATTATGTTAAGCAAAATTAGCCAGTCAGAGAAAAATAACTATCACATGATCTCACTCATATGTGGGATATAATGATTAACATAAATTGATGAACAAAAATAAACCCACAGACAAATGGCAGGGGAGGTTGGGGAGTGGAGAGCAACCAAAAGACTTGAATGCATGCATGTTAGCATAACCAGTGGACATAGATACTGGTATGGCGGGGACTTGCCTGGGGTTGGAATGGATGAGGGGGCGGTCAGTCAGAGAAAAAAGTAGACATATGTAAAAGTTTAGACAATAAAAAAAAAACAAAAAATGTATATTTGAATTCCTAAAAGAAGGAATATTAGGTAAATGGTGAGAAAATGTGAATGAACTATGTATGGGTTGTAGTTAATACTAATGAATCAAAATGGATTCAATAACTGTAACATAGGTGTCATACCAATGTAAAATGTTAATATAGGAAACTGGTTAGAGAATATTTGGAAACTGTTGTATCGTCACAATTTTTCTGTAAATCTAAACTTCTAAAAATAAATTTTATTTTAAAAAGCATAAAAATATTTTAACTTTTTTTTTAAGGAAATAAATTAACCTTTTTGGAGAAATTCTGAGAATTTTTATCTTTCCTGTTTGTTTTGTGACCTAAGTAAGAATAGTTAAGTTATTGCATTCTAAAGTCATATTAAGAATATAGCCACCATTAATAATGAAAGTAGCCAATACTTATTAAATACTAATCATTGCCTGGCCATTTTGCTGGCTCCATGTAGATTATCTTAATTATAATTGGGAACTTAGTTGTAGATTTTTTATTAAAATTTGTTGGATAAATACAGAAAATGTTTCAGAATTTATTTCCCAAAGTCACAGTTAATAATGATCAGAGAGGGATTCAAATTCAGGATGTGATCTATTGTATAGCTTACACTGTATTCAGGAAGCTGTAGCAATCACATCTCTACATTCCTGAGTGGTATCTTTGCCAGGTGAGGCAGACATCATCACTGGCTCCTGTGTGTGAGTGAGAAATGGCTCTCTAGGTGTGATTTCCAGACTATCAGCAGTGGCATCACCTGGGCATTGCTTAGGAGTACAGGTTGTGAGGTTGCCATACCAGACCAACTGAATCAGGAAAGCTCTGATTGCTGATTGTGTCAAAACAGCATAATTCTGACACACACCCTATCTGAGAACTACTGGGGCAGAACACTGTCACAGTTCCTGAAGTCATGTGATTTGCTCCCCTGATTATCCACAAGTAGGTTGGTTATTTGTATTAAAGAATGCTAGATTCCATGTTTGGACATTTTTACTTCCCAAGCAGGAACCTTCATAGGGAAACACATCATGATCAATACTTAAATTGATCTAACCCCATTTTCATTGAATCTTTTAGAAATTCTTAAATTTTTCTGAACTATTTCTTAAAATTATCTGGTACTGATGTTAAAACTTGCCTGGTTCTAAAAAAGTGACTTCTGTTATTTTGATGGAAACATGCTAATTGATTATTTCTCGGGTAACTCAAAATTATTTTTCTCTTCCATTTCCATGACACTATAATTATTCTGCAACATGGCTGATGTTCTTTATAACATGGATATTTTACCAAAAATTAAACTATATTTTGTCTAAAAAAAATTTAGAGGTTGGACTGCACTTTAATCTTTGTGAATAAATGAAGTTGATCTGCAATACACTAGAATTTCTATTTTAAGAGAATTATTGAAAAGTTTTAATTATACACTATTCAAACATCCTCTGACTTCAGACATTTCTATGGGCTAATCTGCACACTTAAGATATATTTAGATTCTTAACTATTAAGGGTATTTGCATTTTAGAAGACTAAATATTAAATAGTTAAAGATTATTTCTCTCCCAGCATTTTCTCTTAATAAATTTTTATTGATTTTTAAAGAGGAAGAGAGAGAGACACCAATGATGTGAGAAATCACTGGTCAGCTGCCTCCCACATGACTCACACCGGGGATCGAGAGCACAACACAGGCATATACCCTGATCAGGACGTCAATGCTCAACCACTGAGTCACACTGGCTGGGCTGAAATATTTTTTTTTTTCTTCAACATTCTACTTATTATTTGTAATTAGTTGAAAAAATTAGAAACATATATCATTAAAATATTATTCCACATTTGTAATACACCCATTCTTCTTATACTCTCATTTTCATGTTATGTGTCTTTTCTAAAAATCATCCTCATGATTTTTCCCCTATATTTATTATTCTTGCTCTTTAAAAAAAATCAGCAGATCATGTTAGAAAAATGAGTTAATGAAAAATATTTCAAAATAGCTTATTTTGGATTTCAACATGAGTATATTATTTGATCTGCATGTATCTTCTTGTAATCAACACAGAAGTTGCCTTAAGTAGACTGCCATGAATTTATTGACAAAATGAAAACACCAAATTCATATGTATACTTGTATTCTTTTAACTCTACATCTTAGCAAATTTCCATCCTGTCCATATTAGTAGTGTTTTAAAACATTTTAAAGCAATAATGTGACCATATAATGAAAGATATCTGTATTCTAGTGTCTAAAAATATTTATAAAGATGGATATAATATTGCTGGTAGGGAAATATTTGCTTACTGAATCAATCACAGGCATCAGTAACAGGCCGACTTGGATTTGATATGACAGGAAATTATTCTCAGATCTCTCCATACTTAAATAAATCATTTCAAATAAGATGGACATTCTTCTTTAGCAACATAATTGTTTACTTAAAGTAAATGTGCAATTTTTCCGTTCCTGCTGTGGCTAGTGACAAAAGCACTTGTATTCTATGCTATCCTATCTACTACAAGACTAATATGCAAATGGACCATCACTCCAACACATAAGATGGCTGCCTCCATGTGGACACAAGCTGAACAACACAAGATGGCCAGCAGAGGAGGGCAGTTGGGAGGGACCAGGTCTTCAGGACAGAGCAGTTGGAAAGGAGCAGGCCTTCCGGGGAGAGCAGATAGGGCACCAATCAGGCTGGCAGGGGAGTGATTAGGGGGTGATCAGGCTGGCAGGCAGAAATGGTTAGGGGCAATCAGGAAGGCAGGCAGTTGGGAGCCAGCTGTCCTGAATTGTGAGAGGGATGTTCAACTGTACATTTAGGCCTGGACCCACTGAAGTTGGGCCTAAATGGACAGTCAGACATCCCTCAAAGGTGCCATATTGAAGAAGGTGCAGACTAGGCTGAGGGAAACACACTCATGTGCACAAATGTCATGCAGTAGACCTCTAGTAATTATCATAATAATACAATAATAAGTGAGAGTTTACACTTAGGGAAAAAAAACTGATTAGGTGTGAATTATAACTTTATGTACTAATCCAATAGCATAATCCAATTAAATGAAAACATTTTCAATGATCATTGTAGAACATGACTCTCATATGTAGTTAGTATCATATTAAATATATCTTTTGTTTAATACATTGAAACACCAGCAGGCTTTGATACACTTGTACATTTTTTTTCAGTTCTATAAATGATTGAGGTGATAAATACAATGGACTTTGTGATATCTGTTCATACATTGAGTGTTAGGTGTTTTCATTTAAGAGTAATTGCAACAAACTGGAACTAGTACATAAGGGATGAGGTTTAGTAGACAGTCTTTAGGAAGAGACTCAATCAGAGACTTGATCATCATAGATTTTTAGAGAGTCTATCTAAAATTAATTTCACCAGGTCTGCGGCAGCCTGAAGCCTGCAGCTGGGGCACCCACTGAGCAGCTGGGGAATTGGGGACCCAGAACTCCGCTCTCCAATTGGTGCAGACATGAAGCGGAATCAGAGACCCACACGACACATGGAAAGGCCAGATTTTGCCTGGAATAAGAGGGAGGTAGATGTCTGTGGAGGTCTGAAAGCTAGGGCTGGCTGAGGCACCCACTAAAGAGCCAGGGAGCCAGAACACCGCACTCCAAACGGTGCAGACACACGGGTGGCACATTCAGAGATCCACATGGCACACAGAAAGTGCCTTGTGTGCTGTACCGGGTCGTGTTGTAGTTTGTGCCTTTGAATCAACGAAGGAGAGAGAACTACATAACCAGACACCTGGAGAAGAAAAACCATGGGCAGAAGAAGAAACAGCCCACATACAAAAGATAGGCAGGTATCACCAGAAAAGGAAGTAAATAAAATAGAAACAGAAATAAGCCGGCCAGAGAAAGATTTCAGAGAAATTATCACAAGTTGGATGAAAAGAATGCAAGACAAATTAGACATTGTGAGTAAGAGCCAAGAGGAAATGAAGAAGACCCAAGAGGAAATGCAGAAGAAGCAAGAAGAAATACAGAAGCAGGAAGAAGAAATGCAAAAGAAGAAAGAAGAAATGCAGAAGAACCTAAAAGAAATGCAGAATAATCAAGAAGAAATGAAAAATGACATCACTGCTATAAAGAACTGAATAGAAAGCATCAAAAGTAGACTAGAAGAAGCAGAGGACCACATCAGTGAGATAGAAGATACGGAAGGAAAAAATACCCAAGTAAAGCAGCTTCTAGAAAAAAAAGTTAAAAAGTAAGAGGAGAGCCTAAGGGAACTTTGTGATAAAATGAAACAAAACAACATCCGCGTAATTGGGGTTCCAGAAAGAGTGGAAAATGAACAAGGATTAGAGAACCTGTTTGAAGAATAATGACAGAAAATTTCTCCAATATAGGAAAGAAAAAACCCACACAAATCCAAGAAGCTCACAGAGTCCTAAGCAAAATTAACACCAACAAACCGACACCAAGGCACATTATAATTAAATTGTCAAACACCGACAACAAAGTAAGAATCTTAAAAGCAGCCAGAGAGAAACAGAAAGTTACTTACAAAGGAACCCCCATAAAACTAGCTACTGATTTCTCAACAGAAACTCATAAGGCCAGAAGGGAATGGAATGAAATATACAAAGTCATGCAAAGGAAGGGTCTGAATCCAAGAATATGTACCCTGCAAGACTCTCAATCAAAATTGAAGGTGAAATCAGAAGCTTCACAGAAAAAAGAGACTAAGGGAATATATTACCACCAAAGCAGCAATGCAAGAAATATTAAAGAGCATGCTATAATAAAAAAGAAAGAGGAAGTGAAGAAGAAACTCGGGGGTAAAGACTAAAAATGGCAACTGATAAGTACTTATCAATAATAACTTTAAATGTAAACAGATTAAATGCTCCAATCAAAAGACATAGGGTAACTGATTGGATAAGAAAACATGATTCATATATCTGCTGTCTGCAAGAAACCCACCTCAGGAAAAGAGATGCACACAACTGAGGGTGAAGGGATGGAAGGTGGTATTTCAGGCAAATGGAAATGAAAAAAAGCTGGGGTTGCAATACTTATATCTGACAAATTAGATCTCAAAATGAAGGACATAACAATAAATAAAGAAGGCCACTCCATAATACTAAAGGGAACAATTCAACAAGAATAAATAACTCTGGTAAACATATATGCACCCAATATAGGAGCACCTAAATACATAAAAAAAACTCTTGGAGGATATTAAGGGAGAGATTGACAGCAATACAATCATACTAGGAGACTTTAATACTCCACTGTTACCATTGGACAAATCCTCTAAAGAAAAAAATCAGAAAAGAAGCATCAATCCTAAATGACTCACTAGACCAGATTGAATTAACTGACATCTTCAGAACATTTCACCCCAAAGCCACAGAATATACATTTTTCTCTAGTACACATGGGTCATTTTCAAAGATAGATCATATGTTGGGTCATAAGAAAGGTCTTTTCAAATTCAAGAAGATAGAAATCACATCAAGCATTTTCTCAGACCACAGTGGAATAAAACTGGAAATCAACTATAATAAAAACAATAGAAATAAATCAAACACATGGAGATTAAACAGCATGCTATTAAACAACAACTGGGTAACTGAAGAGATCAAAAAAGAAATGAAAAACATCATGCCAACAAATGACAATTTCAACACATAAATACAAAATTTAAGGGACAGTGAAAGCAGTCTTTAGAGGGAAATTCATAGCCCTACAAGCCTACTGCAAAAAAAAACAGGAAATCAAGTATAATATAAACAATAGAAAGAAATCAAACACATGGAGACTAAACAGCGTGCTATTAAACAACAACTGGGTAACCAAAGAGATCAAAAAAGAAATGAAAAACATCATGACAACAAATGACAATGACAACACAACAATACAAAATTTATGGACACAGTGAAAGCAGTCTTGAGAGGGAAGTTCATAGCCCTACAAGTCTACTGCAAAAAAAACAGGAAACAATGGTAATAAATTACCTAACCCTACAACTTAAAGAGCTAGAACAAGAGCAACAAGAAAAGCCAAGTGTATGCAGAAGGAAGGAAATAGTGAAGATCAGAGCTGAGATAAACACCTTGGAGACCAAAGAAACATTTCAAAAGACCAACAAAACAAAGAGCTGGCTCTTTGAAAGGATAAACAAGATTGATGGACCTCTAGCCAGGCTCACCAAGAAGCAAAGAGAGAAGACCCAAATAAACAAAATGAGAAATTAAAGAGGAGAAATAACAACGGACCCCGCCGAAATACAAAGGATTGTTAAAAGTACTATGAACAACTCTATTCCAACAAATTGGACAACCTGCAAGAAATGGACATTTTCCTAGAAAAATATAACCTTCCAAAAATCAATGAGGAGGAATCCAAACATCTCAATAGTCTAATAACTATGGAAGAAATTGAAGCAGTCATCAAAAGGCTTCCAGCAAATAAAAGCCTGGGACCAGATGGCTACACAGGAGAGTTTTACCAAACATTCAAGGAAGAATTAAAACCTATGCTCCTTAGAGTATTCAAAAACATTCAAGAAGAAGGAACACTTCCAAACACCTTCTATGAAGCCAGCATCACCCTAATACCAAAACCAGATAAAGACAACACAATGAAAGAGAATTATAGGCCAATATCTCTCATAAAGATAGATGCCAAAATCCTCAACAAAATTCTAGCAAATAGGATCCAGCAGTACATCAGGAAGATCATACACAGTGACCAAGTAGGATTCATCCCAGGAATGCAGGGATGTACAATATCAGCAAGTCAATAAAGGTGATACATCACATAAACAAATTGAGAGATAAAAATCACATAGTCATATCTATTGATGCAGAAAAAGCATTTGACAAAATCCAACACCTTTTCTTGATAAAAACTCTCAGCAAAGTGGGAATAGAAGGAGCATACCTCAATATTATAAAAGCCATATTGGATAAACCCACAGCTAACATCATACTCAATGGGCAAATCTAAAACCATTTCCCCTAGGAACAGGAACAAGACAGGGATGCCCACTCTCACCTCTCCTGTTTGACATAGTACTGGAAGTATTAGCCATTGCAATTAGACAAGAAGAAGAAATAAAAGGCATCCAAGTTGGAAAAGAAGAAGTAAAGCTGTCTTTATCTGCATATGACATGATATTGAACATAAAAAAAACAAAGGACTCCATCCCAAAACTAATTGACCTAATAAATGAATTCGGCAATGTAGTAGGATACAAAATTTATGCTAAGAAGTCTGTGGCATTTCTATACACTAAAAGTGAAATTACAGAAAGAGAGACTAAAAAAGCAATCCCATTTACCATCACACCAAAAAAATTAATATACCTAAGAATAAACCTAACTAAAGATGTAAAAGACCTATACGTAGACAAGTACAGGACACTGAAAAAAGAGATAGAGGAAGATGTTAACAGATGGAAGAGCATATCATGCTCATGGATTTGGAGAATCAACATCATTAAAATCTCCATACTACCCAAAGCAATCTATAGATTCAATGTACTACCCATTAAAATACCAATGATATATTTCAAAGACCTACAAAGAATTCTTCATAGATTCATCTGGAACAAAAAAGACCACAAATAGCTATAGCAATTCTGAGAAAGAAGAATAAAGTAGGTGGGATCTCAATACCAAATTTCAAGTTACAATACAAAGCAACTATTCTCAAAACAGCCTGGTACTGGCACAAGAACAGACTTATAGACCAATGGAATAGAATACAGAACCCAGATACCCACCCAAACCACTATGCTCAACTAATATTTGACAAAGGAGGCATGAGCATTCAATGGAGCCAAGATAGCCTCTTCAATAAATGGTGTTGGGGAAATTGGACAGATACATGCAAAAAAATGAAACTGGACCACCAACTTACACCAAATACAAGAATAAACTCAAAATGGATACAGGACTTAAACATTATATGGGAAACCATAAATATACTAGAGGAATCCACAGGCAGCACAATTTCAGACATATGCTGAAAGAACTTCTTCACTGATACTGCTCCAAAGGCAATGGAAGCTAAAGAAAAAATAAACAAATGGGACTACATCAAAATAAAAAGCTTTAGCACAGCAAAAGAAACCATCAACAAAACAACAAGAAAGATCACTGTATGGGAGAACATATGTGCAAATGTTATCACTGATAAAGGTTTAATCTCCAATATCCACAGCCAATTTATACAACTTAATCAAAGGAAACTAAAAGATCCAATAAAAAAATGGGCAACGGACCTAAATAGAACCTTTCTGAAAGACGACAGAAGGAAGGCCAGGAAACACATGAAAACATATTCAAAGTCACTAATCATCCGAGAGATGCAAATCAAACCAACAATGCGATACCATCTTACACCGGTCAGAATGGCAATCATCAACAAATCAACAAAAGACAAGTGTTGGCGAGGATGTGGAGAAAAAGGAACCCTTGTGCACTGTTGGTGGGAATGCAGACTGGTGCAGCCACTATGGAGAACAGTATGGAGTTTCCTGAAGAAACTAAAAATGGATCTCCATTTGACCCAGCAATCCCACTCTTAAGAATTATCCTAAGAAATTACAAACACCAATCAGAAAGGATTTATTCACCCTATATTCATAGCAGCACAATTTATAATAGCTAAAATTTGGAAACAGCCTAGGTACCTGTCAGCAGATGAGTGGATCAGAAAACTGTGGTACATCTACACAATGGAATTCTATGCTGTCATTAAAAAGAAGGAATTCTTACCATTTGCAGCAACCTGGTTGGAACTGGAGAGCCTTATGCTTAGTGAAATAAGCCAGTCAATGAAGGAGAAGCATCACATGATCTCACTCTTTTTTTGATAATAAAGAACATTATAAACTAATGAACAAAAGGATAGATACAGAGGCAGTAAAGCTTCAAACAGATTGTGAAATTACAGCAGGAAGATTAAGGTTAGGTGAGGTTGATAAGAGATCAATCAATGGACTTGTGTGTATGCATATAAGCATAAGCAAGGAACATAGACACTGGGAGGTTGGGGTATGCCTGGGATGGAGGGGGGCAATGTGAAGATATGTTTAAAAATTAATAAAAAATAAATAAATAAATAAATAAATAAATAAAATTAATTTCTCCAGCCAACCTTAATTGATTTGAAATCAATTGACCCAGCATAAACATTTACCCAGGAATTGACATAGTCCCTTCTAGATTATTGGTGCCTATAATATAAAATAAGTATAAATATTATCTTATGGAATCATTGTAACTGTCTTTGTACAGTATTAAAAGAATTTACATTTAAAAATTAAGCTTTACTTCATTTAATATACCCATTGCATTAATAAACAAGACTGATATTAAAGAAGTGTAAAAGTATATAGAAACTCAATGATGTTGCCAAATTAGCATTATTAGAATCCAACTCAACAGAAAAAAAAATCTCATGTAAATAAAAGTAGTAATTCATGAAAAACACCTGGAAATACATATTTTACTTTTTATTCTTATTCTTCACTTTTTTGTTGTTGTTGTTAATCCTCAACAGAAGATATTTTTCCATCGCTTTTTACAGAGAGTAGCTTTTTATAAAAGTGGGAGAGAGGAGGAGAGAGAGTAACACTGATGTGAGAGAGATACATTGATTTGTTGCTTCTCTCACATAACCAGAGCCAGGGATCAAGAAACCTGTAAGCAAGTGAGGTATGTGTCCTTGACCTTGACTGGAATCAAACCCAGGACCCTTCAGTCCACAGGCTGACACTCTATCAACTGAGCCAATAACCAGCTGGGACTTATTCCTGACTTTTAATTATGTTTCCTCATTAATAAAATCCCAAAGAGGTATTTGCTACTGTACTCACCTATCATAATAGCTTGCCTAATGTCATTTCCCAATACTTCCCCTATAATCCCAAAATATAAAAATATGAGGTTATTTTAAGATTCCATATATTTCAACTCTTTCCTCTGTTAATTTCAGCTCTGCCTCTGTTAATACTGTATATTTAAGAGGCATTGTAATTTTCATGTAGTGCTATTGCATTTAGTGTCTACCCAATATAATAATCTATAACCCCCTTTTATTTATTATTATATAGTTTCTTCTAATGCTCTACATCAGTGCATATATTGCCTTTTGATAGGTACATTTATAATTTGTCTCAAAGAAAATTTCCTTTTCCTTTAGGTTGGGACACTATAAGATTTTGACAGATAAATAACATGATGTCCAATGATTTTGCATTCATAGTTCCTAAACTAGTGTTCTATCTTTATTTTGTAATTTAAAACTCCTATCTGTAAAAGAAAAACTATATAGGTATAGCAATAACACTTGAGAAATCATTCCCACCGTGTTGCCTTTCTCTTTTTCTTTGCTACTATCTACAACAGACTCATTTTTGCTTTTCTGCTAAGTTTTACACATTATGACCCAGAGAATTCACATCAAGTCAAGTGAGGAAGACAGCTGAATGACAAACTGGAAAAGAAAGTATCAGTGTAGCACTGCAGTTATGTACTTGTTACTTCTTAATAAAATGTCTTTAAGAAAACCACCATTCCCCTATAACCTGGACAAATGCAACCTTTACTCACTTCCCTGAACCAATTTCATTTTAAAGCGATGATATATCAAAACCATTTTTCATTGTAATGAAATCACTGTGAAACAAACAGCATTTGAAAAACTAAGTTACTAAGCCCCTTTCTTTATATTTTTCTCCATCCAAACACAAAGAAATGCACATAATGTGTAACTGGACAGTTTCTTACTTCTCTGAAATAAGATTCCCTTTTCAAAATTAACAATCTACGCTCAGAGATAGTGACTCATTGAAGATTACTCTTGAAAGTAAAATACCATTCATCTCACCGTTCAAGTTCTAGATCTGTGCTCCTTAGGTTTGTTCCTCATATTTCCTATTTATTCTGGAGCACAGGAGAGCTGATCAATGTCAATAAATTGTCTAGGCTCCAGGAAAATAAACAAATGGGACCACATCAAAATAAAAAGCTTCTGCATAGCTAAAGAAACCATCAATAAATCAATAAGAAAGCCCACTGCATGGGAGAACATATCTGCCAATGTTATCTCAGATAAGGGTTTAATTCTCAAAATTTACAGGGGACTCATACAATTAACAAAAGAAAGTAAACAATCCAATCAAAAAGTGGGCAAAGGACCTCAATAGACACTTTCGAAACAGGACATACAACAGGCTGAGAAACATATGATCACATGCTCAAAGTCACTAATTATCCGAGAGATGCACATGAAAACGATAATCAGTACCATCTCACACCTGTCAGAATGGCAATCATCAACAAATCAACAAATGACAAGTGCTGGCAAGGATGCGGAGAAAAAGGAACCCTCATGCACTGCTGGTGAGAATTCAGACTGGTGCAGCCACTGAGGAAAACATGGAATTTCCTCAAACAATTAAAAATGTAACTCCCATTTGAATCAATAATCCAATTTCTAGGAACATATCCCAAGAAATCAGAAACACCAATCAGAAAGTACATATGCACCCCTATGTTCATAGCAGCACAATTTATAATAGCTAAGGTTTGGAAATGGCCTAAATGCCCACCAGCAGATGAGTGGATTAAAAAATGGTGGTATAGCTGCACAATGAGATACTATGCAGCTGTAAAAAGACAGAATTCTTATTCTTTGCAAAAGCATGGATGGACCTGGAGAGCATTATGCTAAGTGAAATAAGCCAGTTGGAGAAAGATAAATATCACATGATCTCACTCATTTGTAGAATATAATGAACAACATAAATTACTGAACAAAAATAGAGCCAGAGACTTAGAAGCATGGAACAGACCATCCAACCTCAAAGGAAGGCAGCAAAAGGGAATAGGAGGGGGAAGAGATCAACTAAAGGATTTGTATGCATGTTTATGAGCATAACCAATGAACACAGATATGAAGGGGCTAAGGGCATGTACTGTGGGGTGCGGAGTAGCTGGGAAGAGTCAATGGGGGAAAAAGGAGACTCATGTAATACTTTAAACAATAAAATAAATAATTTTTAAAAAATTGTCTAGACTCCAGGACAGTTGTATGTTTGGCCATGCACAGGCACCACAAATACTAAAGGATTGGAGGGAGAAGGAAGCAGCCTAGTTTTTCATTCTAATATTTCTCTCTCACTGTCTCCACTCTTTCTTCCCTTTATTTTTGGACAAACTCCTTTGTAATAAACTAAATCTTCTGCCTGTGACTCTTATCCTTGGCCTCAAATAACACCATTTCTTCTGGGTTAGAACATTTTTTATTTTCTTTCTATTGCTATTTTGTAGACTAGTTTATCACATACAGTCTGAATTTTCATCTCCTTCATTAATTATGTAACTAATTCCTTGCATGACAGTCCTTAAAATTAAATGCTTATGTATATTTCCAATGTCTTGATTGTGCCCTGATTGATACCGTGCTGATAAAATAAAAGCTTGTAACAAAAATCTCTATTATGTAATCTCTACTATATACTCTACTAGAGCCTTGGTGCACAAATTTGTTCATGGATAGGGTCCAACAGGCCTGCCCAAATGGGTGCATATTTAGGGGGTCAGGCAAGCTGTAGAGTCTAATGCTGGAAACTATAGGTTTCCTGCAGCTAGATCTAATTGCACTTTAAGGAAGAACAAAAACAAAACAAAATAAAACAAAACAAAACAAACCAACAAAAAACAGAACTGTTTTGCATTTTACGTGCCATGAGATGAAGTTGTTTATCTGTTGTTTGCAAAGGTATATCAAGATGGATGATAGCCCTTTAATGATTTTGCATTCTTCCTGGGGCTGTGCCCTCCGTTTCCCAATATGATCTTCATGTCTGTTTGTTTAAAAGTTTTTCTACTCTTCGCAGTTGCTTCTGGCAGCCTGTGGGTCCTCTTTGCCATCCTTTTAAAGAGAGATTGAAAGCTCACCTAATCTGCAAGACACCATAGTTTCACAAAATCCACACCCAGCCTTTCTACATTCCTCAGCAGAGGACTGTCATTCTGTGATGGTTGCTTTTTAGGCTAATTTGGAAGATTTCCTGGGGCTGTGGGCCATGGAGGGAGAATTCCACACATTGGCTGCAGTATTAGCAGAGCCCTCTGGAGACTCTGGTCAGGGACAGAAGGGATTGATAATTACTTTCTTGTGCTTCCACTAAATGTACATGCACCAGGGATCTAGGCAGTGATTTAAGGGTGCTTGGGGATGCTCAGGGGTGGGACCAGCTGGAATGAGGGGCCATGAGCAGTTGTTCAACCGTCCCACAGTTTGGTTGCTGAACTTTTATTACATAGAATGATATCCAATCAGTAAATATATTTCCACAAAATCTGAGTACCAATGATTCTAAAATCAGTTTCTATATTACTAAGATCCTGCATATGGTTCTTAAAAAGGTATCTAAAAGCTTTATTAGATCTTATCATGAGTCACTCAGCCAGGGCATGAATGATATTTTAAAATTTATATTTTCTGTTATCCATTGTAACTATAGAGAAATAGTAGCTATATCTTATTTCTCCTGCTGGATCAGCATCAATATAATGGATAAATGTTTTGATCTGTATGGTAATGTAATAGTGTAGATCTCTTTTGACTAAATTATAAAAATTTGTGGAACAAACATTATCTATCAGACTTGTACCACAAGCTGAAATAGCCGGGCCTTTATATTTCTACCTTGCTTAGTCATCGACTACAGAAGGGTGTGGGCTATGCAGCTGATGTACATCCTAGAGAACTGTCAGGTGAAGGTTGTCTGCTGACAGCACTTTCTGGAAGAGGACAGCAGGTCTTGAAGAAGGGTCATGGCAGGCTCTCTTTGTCTATCACAATCTAAAAAAATTTAGTTTTGTAGCTTCATTCCTTCTCATCTGGGTTTCATCTTAGCAAAAGACTAGTAAAGACTCTACTCCCTCCCTAGCATAGGCTAAGTCAGTAAAAACTACTATGGTAACCTTAAATGTTTATTTTAGAAACACAGCTAAAAGAAGATTTCAATTTGATTTAGACATTGTAATTTAAAATAAAAATACAAATACAAATTATATTCTTGTTATCATTTATTTCAATGTCTGTTTTAGAAACCAATGGCATGCATTTGATTTTACCTTCAGAACTAAGCTTCCAGAGGGAGAATCCAAGATGGTGGCATAGGTAAACAACTACACTGCTGCCTCGTACAACAATTTTAAAACTACAACTAAAAGACAGAACAGACGTCATCCAGAACCACAGGAAAGCTGGCTGAGTGGAAATTCTACAACTAGAAGGAAAGAGAGGGGCACATGGAGACCCAGAGGAGCTGCCAAAAGCTGAGGTACGGAGACGTGGATTTGGAGAGAGTGGGTGCTAGAGTACCTGGCTGGCTTTCTCTGGCGGGAGGGAAATGGAGATTCTCAAAGGCATTGAACCCCTTATTTTACGACACTAAACCGCAGATCCAGTCGAAACTCATACGGGGGGAGTTTGGACTTTGAAAAGGGAGAGGTACATTGAAATTAAGGCGAGTCGCAAAAGATCAGAGGTCTGGTGGTGTGCACGGCATTGCATGCAGAGGATCAACTGCTGATTGTGCTGCTGGCTTTCTTGAGTGGACGGGAGAAAGACCCTCCCAACTGGGCCACTTCTGACTCCACTAAGCCCCAATTTCGGGTGAAACTCTGGGGACCTAGAATCGTGTGGTTCTGGAGCGCAGGGGAGCCAGAAAGGCAGAGGTCGAGAGGCACTGGGTGCACACACAAGGACCGCTCCGGCGCTTATCCAGTCACGTGAGACTCAGGGGCCAACAGGAAGGCAAGTCGGTCCCTTAAGCCCTGAGATTCCACTCATCCCAAGCTTAACAGAAAGGCTTCTGTGGTTTTGCAAGTCTGCTATCATAAGGCTGGATGCAACAAAGAAGTTCTCCTGGAATAGTGTAAATGGGGAGACAAGGGAAGGGATCACAAACAAAAGAAATGGAGGAAAATAAATGACTGGATATAGAGTTCAAAACCACGCTAATAAGGTTTTTCAAGAATATCCTAGAAAAGTTGGATAAAGTTAGCGAGAGCCAAGAGGAGATGAAAAAGGACCAACTAGAGATGCAAAAGATTCAACTAGGGATGGAAAAGGTCCAACTAGAAATTAAACATACACTGACTGAAATAAAAAAAAATATTATACAGAGTCCTAACAGCGGAATAGAGAAAGGCAAGAATCAAGTCAAAAATTTGAAATATAAAGAAGCAGAACATGCTCTGGAAAAGCAAGAAGAAAAAGAATCCAAAAATGTGAAGATAATGTAAGGAGCCTCTGGGATAGCTTCAAGCGTACTAACATTAGAATTGTGGGGGTGCCAGAAGAAGAGAGAGAGCAAGATACTGAAAAGCTATTTAAAGAAATAATGACTGAAAACTTCCCACGTCTGGTAAAAGAAATAGATTTACAAGTCCAGGAAGCACACAGAACTCCATATAAAAGGAATCCAAAGAGGACCACACCAAGACACATCATAATTAAAATACCAAGAGCAAAAGACAAAGAGAGAATATTAAAAGCAGCAAGAGAAAAACAGTTCATTACCTATAAGGGAACACCCATACGACTGTCAGCTCATTTCTCAACAGAAACAATGCAGGCCAGATGGGAGTGGCAAGAAATATTCAACGTGATGAATAGCAAGAACCTACAACCAAGAATAATCTATCCAGCAAAGCTAACATTCAGAATTGAAGGGCAGATAAAGAGCTTCACAGAGAAGAAAAAGCTAAAGGAGTTCATCAACTCCAAACCAGTATTATATGAAATACTGAAGGGTACTCTTTTAGAAGAGGAAGAAGAAAAAGGTAAAAGCCAAAAAAAATTAAGAACAACAAATACATATCTATCAACAGTGAATCTAAAAATTAAGTGAATTAAAAATTTGATCAACAGAATAAACTGGTGAATACAATAGAATCAGGAGCACAGGAAGAGAATTGACTGATAATTCTCAGGGGGAAAGGTGTGAGGGGTGTACAAGGAGAGACTGGACAAAAATCATACACCTATGGATGATATCAATGGGAGGGAGGTAAGGGCAGAGGGAAGGTTGGGAGTTGGGTGGATGAGTGCTATGGAGGGGAAAAAAGAGAAACAAATGTAATAATCTGAATAATAAAGATTTAATTAAATAAATAAAAATAAAAAAATAAAAAAAGAAATAAGCTTCCTTTTCATGTGAGCTTATTATTGAAAAATAGAAAGTTATTATAGATTTACAAATTGTGTAGACAAAATTAAATAAGTAAATGATGAAAGTGAAATAAATAGAATAATCCTTTGCATTCAAAACGTGCCTTTATATTTTATTGTCCACCAAGGAAATAGGTTTTCAAAATAGAAACAAGCACAGACATTACACCAAAAACAATTAACTACAACTATAATGGATTTTCTATGGGTTACTAAGAAGCTCTGTTTCATATCCACACTTTTATTCATTTCTTGTAATCAATTTGAATTTGAAATCAATTGCATAGCTTAAATAGTAAACGTTTTACTGGAAACAGCATCTTTCCGTCTTATGATCATCTCTGAATTTACCCTAACTAATTATGTTTTTTGAAAAAAAAAGATTATTGTTGTCACCCCTTGGGTCCTTTTCCATTCAAGCTTTGATTAGCTACCCAATATATTTGATATGTTGCTTAAAGCATTTTATTTTTAAGAAGACCTTGATTTAACTCATTTTATGTCTTTAAATGGATTTTTAAATTTATTTCTCACAATAATGATGGATAATTAAATTATAGTTGAAAGTGGATGGTGAAAGGAAAATCAATCAAAGCACATTAAATGTTAATTGAATGGGGAAAAGGGAGAAGCAAAAGAAAAGAAAAACAACAAAGCAATGCAACTAGAAGTCCTAACTATAAGAAATCATGCAATTCTGGTGTGATGAGCAAAGATAAAATAACCTGTATTATTCTTATTTTTCTCCAACAGAGAGCTACATAAGGGAAAACTAATAAAGTAAATATTATATAACTACTAGAAGACTACCAGTGCTCCCAAGAATTTATTTCAAATAGAGATTAATTTATAGGATATCTTATATGTATCCATAATTCTTAGATATGCTTAATTAAATTTTTATGATTTAAATGAGATCACTGCTTTATGTCTAAGATCACTTTTTTTCTCCCTCAGTTGTAACTTAGAAGCTAATTATCATTCTATTTTACTCTTTTTAGTCACTTCTATCTATCTCTGACTTGCCTCTTAACCAGTGTCAAATGGTTGCCAGTCTGGGAATAATCCAACAAAAGAACTTTAGATCTTTGCAGTGAGAAAATTTTCCCAGCATTCATTATTTGTTGCCTTCGGAATATAGCTCACCAACTTCATTTTAACTTCCCAGAATCCTGTTTTTAAATCTCTTAGTAGTTCATACTTTTACCATCAAACAGATGGCATTACTAGAATTTGAGACATTTGAAGTTTTTAGTATCAGTGTTTTTATGGATGGATGTATATAAATTTTAACAACATACAATTTAAGATATAATGCTACATAAAGAAGTGCACATTCATTTACTAAAATAGATTCATGTTTGTAATCTAATATTTATTAAGGTAAAGCAAGAAAAAGATGCTTAATGATGACTTTTCAATAAAATTGCATGCTATTATGCCAAAGATAAAAAGACTATTATACTAACTAGAGGCCTGGTGCATGAAATTTGTGCATCAGGGGTGTGTCCCTCAGCCCAGCCTGCACCCTCTCCAAGCTGTTACCCTTCAAGGGATGTCCATTTTCCCATTTAGTCAGACATCCATCTCACAATCCAGGACTACTGGCTCCCAAATGCTCACCTGTCTGCCTTCTTGATTGCCTCTAACCACTTCTGCCTGCCAGCCTGATCACTCTCTACCCACTTCCCTGCCAGCATTATTGATGCCTAACTGCTCCCCTGCAGGCCTGGTCACCCCTAACTGCCCTCCCCTGCAGGCCTGGTCAACCCTAACTGCCTTCCCCTGCAGGTTTTGTCCTTCCCAACTGCTCTCCCTGCATCCCAGTAGCCCCCAACTGCCCTTCCCTGAAGGCTTGATTGCCCCCAACTGCCCTTCCTTTCAGGCTTGGTCCTACCTAACTGCCCTCCCCTGCTGGCCATCTTGTGGCAACCATCTTTTGTCAGCATGGGGCCAGCCATCTTTGACCACATGGGGGAAACCATCTTGTATGTTGGAGTTATGGTCAATTTGTATATTACTCTTTTGTTAGAAAGGATAGAGGCCTGGTGCATGAGTAGGGGCCAGCTGGTTTGCCTTAAAGTGTGTCCCAGATCAGGGTGGGAGTTCCCTTGAGGTATGGGGCAACCTGGGCAAGGGGTTTATGGTGGTTTGCAGGCCAGCTATGCCCCCTGCAACCCAAGCAGAGGCCCTGGTATCTGAGTTTTATTTATCTTTTATAATTGAAACTTTGTAGCCTTGAGCAGAGCCAAGCCTCCTGCTTGCTTTGTGGCCACAGCCATTTTTGTTGGGATTTATTTATCTTCTATAATTGAAATTTTGTAGCCTTGAGTAAAGGCCTGGTCCCACCAGGGTATGCAGAAAGCTTGATTTCTTCCATTGCTGGGAAAACCAACTCCTCCTGCTCACACTGTGGCTGCAGCCATACTTGCTCCTGATTGTCTGGTGGGCATGGCTTGTAAATGTAAAGGAGTGATGGTTAATTTGCATATTATTCTTTTATTAGATAGGATGTGATTATTTAGATGAATAATCTCCCTTAATCTTGTTTTTAAAAAGTAAATGAATGAATCTACATATATAAAAAGCCAGCGACCAGAATAACCAGAACAACTGGTCACTATGACACCCACTGTGGCTGAGCAACCAGCTTGATCAGGGATGAGGCCAGCTGACTAAACTCTACCCCTTTTCCCAGCCAGCTCCACCCTGATAGCCCCTCCACAACAATCGGGAGCAGGGCCAGCTGGCCAACCAACTACCGGTGGCCCCTCCCCCTGGCCAGCCCAGCCCCAATCGATCCCCATAGGTGTGGGCCAGACTCTATCTGTGCACAAATTGATGCACTGAGCCTCTAGTATCTTAGACAAACATGTAAATTGACCATACCTCCACTATGCCATCTGCCCATCAGGAGTGATATGCAAATTAACCCAACAAAGATGGAGGTTAATTTGCATACTCAGCCACCCAGTGATGGCAGCAAGATGTTTGCATCATCTCCGTGGCAACAATGCAGGCATTCTGCCCCACTCCTGGTCTCTCAGGGCCTCTGGCACTGGGGAAGGAGAGGCCAGAGCAGAAATAGGTGGCTCTGAAAGCAGAAAGAGGTGCCTCTGGGGTCTGAGCAGAAAGGGGTTGGGCTGTAGTGAAAAGGTGCTGCCGGCAGCCAAGGAAAGGAAAGCCCATTCTAGCATGAATCTTCATGCATCGGACTTCTAGTATATATAATAAGGGCATCTGACTAAAAGTTTTAGATATTCTACAAAGGAAAAATAAAATTATTCACATCCCCATACAGAATAAATGTTGTAGCAAGGAAATATTGAAAGTCTCATAAAACAGATTTAAAGTAAGAATGATTTCACTATTGGATTCTCTTCATTTTTAACTTTAGTGATTAAGTATAGGATTTTGGAGTTATTCAAACACTAATTGAAATGTTTTTTCTTGCAGACTTTGAGTAAATTAGCATTCACGTGTTTTCTAAATGTTTTCAAGATATTTAGACCTCCAGAATTAGTCATTCATTTAAGATCCGAGCGTAATTCTTAAACCCCAATTCCCTGTGATTCTGAAAAAACAGTCCCTTTCCTGGTTCCTCCAGTGAGTCCAGAGGTTGGGTTGTGTAAAATGGGGAATATTTGTTCTGACCTAGTCGTTGTTGGTTTTCTCTTGCTTGCTGATACACTGATGTCATCGGGAAGACATAACTACCAGCTTGACTTATGATCTGGACACCAGCCATTGGAGGCTTTCTGTTTCTCCCCCCTGTCCTTAGGATGTGCATTAAGCTTACCTCCCTGCTCACAAAAGCTACTCCAATAATACAAACTTGAGATTACAATGTGGTGGTCATACTATTTGAACTGAGTACATTTCTGAAACACTTAAGGCCTCTTTTGTATGTGACTAAACCAAGGTAAGGACTCCTATGTATGTGACTGAACCCTGTGAGAGCTTCCACATACACTTTTAAGCTTCTGGCAAATAGGTATCAAAATTATTTATCTTGCAGCTGCCTAAAACAAGCCTCATAAGTAAATTACCTTGCTTATTAAACCTGCCACTTACCTCATAAGTAAATTACCTTGCTTATTAAACCTGATCTCCTTCTGTCTGAAAGAGATCACTCAATTTGGAATGAAGCTCAAAAAATTCCATGCCTGCAAAATTTTTAGTAACAATGGTGATTTTGGTAGGGAATGACCCTAAACATGCAGTTCTAGTCAAGACAAGCAAAAGACCAGCCAGTAGTCAGAAATATAATATGATATCTGGACAATGCAACAGACATAGGAGCATTGAGAAACTCCCAGATGGCTAGCTGGCTAAAAGGCTACTTTCAGTCCTAAAATAAAATATTAAAATGAGCCATAATAGTAGGGTTCATATTTAGAGCTGAAATTAATGGAATAGAAAACACCTTTGTAATAGTGAATTTAAATAAAAATAAAAATTGGTTCTTTGAAAGAATGTTTACATTTATCATCCTAGCTAAGACTAATTAAAATAAGCTCCACCAATGTCATAAAATAAAAAGGGTAATTCATTATAGATCATAGTAAAAAAGATAAAAAGAACCATAGTATTTCAATGTGAATGTATTTAAAAATTTTAAGTTGTAGTTTTATAAAATGAGTAAGTTCTAGATGCTTCCCATAAAACATAGTGTCTATAGTTAATAATATGGATTACTGAACTAAAATTGTATTAAGAGAATAAATTTCACATTGTTTTCTCACTATGCATGCATATAAAATAAAACAAAGATACACAAATAAACTATGTTATTAATTTGATTATAGCAATAATACACACATATGTCCAAACTCATAAAATTGTATACATTAAATCTGTTCAGTTTTTTGGTATATCAATTATAACTCCATAAAGTTGTAAAAATAAAATAAATATAAAAATATACATGGAAAATTCTTTGAAAACTACTACTTAAAACTGACACATAAAGAAATAGAAAGATCTAATAATTATATCTTTTTCAAGATTATATTCTTAAATAAACACTTTCCATAAAGGAACTCCAATCCCGCATTTTTAAAGCTTAATTTCCTAAATAAATACTAATGGGAATAGAAAACAAACTGTGTTTTTGAGTCCCAAATATAATTTACTGAAGATAACTTTTTAAATTATATTATAACTAGAGGCCCGATGCATGAAATTTGTGCATGGTAGAGGAAGGGGCAAGCGGGTTGCCTCTCAGCCCAGCCTGCACCCTCTCCAATCTGGGATCCCTCTCACAATCCAGGACTGCTGGCTCCCAACTGCTTGCCTGCCTGCCTGCCTGCCTGATTGCCCCTAACCACTTCTGCCTGCCAGCCTGATCATCCCCTAACCACTCCCCTGCCTGCCTGATTCATGACTAATTGCTCCCCTGTTGGCCTGATTGCCCCTAAATGTCCTTCCCTGCAGGCCTGGTCACCCTCTTCTAATGGCCCAGTCACCCTTAACTGCCCTCTTTGCCAGCTTGATTGCCTCTAACTGCCTTGCCCTACCAGCGTGGTCACCCCTAACTGTCCTCCTCTACTGGCCTAGTTACCCCTAGCTATCTTCCCTTGTAGGCCTGGTCATCCCCAACTTCCCTCCCCTGCCAGCCTGGTCAACCCTAACTGTCCTACCCTGCTGGCCTGGTTGCCCCTAACTCTCCTCCCCTGAAGGCCTGATTGCCCCCAACTGCCCTCCCCTGCTGGCCATTTTGTGGAGGCCATCTTGTGTCCACATGAAGGCAGTCATCTTTAACCTCATGAGGGAATCCATCTTGTGTGTTAGAGTAATGGTCAATTTGCATATTGCCTCTTTATTTTATATAATATTAATCCAGTACTTATTATTTTAAAGTTGATGGTGGTTATTCTCTGACATTTTATATAATATATTAATATATTATTTAATACTAGCTCACTTTTTTTTATATCAGTGGTCTTAATACTCCTGAACACAACAGGTGTATTTTTTGATGTAGTGTCATTGCTCTACTCCTTACTATGTTTAAATTATTAGAAACATAAAAGTAAAAATAAAATAACATCAATCCTATATAATAAAGCTTAATATGCTAAGTGTCTAGTCAGTCCAGTGGTCTACTAATAATATGCTAAGGCTGCTTAATTATTCACTATAATATGCACTGATCACGAGGGCAGACAGTCAACTGGTCAACAACTCATTTTTACACGAACTGACCACCAGTGGGCAGATGATCCCAGCTTGCTACTGAGTCTGGCCAATCAAGACTGAGCAAGATGAGCTGGACATTCCCAGGAGCCCTCCCATAGTCCTTTTCTGACTAACCAACTTCCCAGCCCTGATTGTGCACTGGTGGGGTCCCTCGGCCTGACCTGTGCTCTTTTGCAATTTAGGACCCCTCAGGGGATGTCAGATAGCTGGTTTCAGCCTGATCCCACAGGCCAGGCCAAGGGACCCCACTGTTACCCGAATTTGTGCACTGGGCCTCTAATCCATTATAAAAAGATAAAGTGTTAACAAAATGAAATTCAGAAATGACCCAGAAGTTGGAGTTATAATATAGGAATGTAAAATCTATAATAATAAAAGCATAATATGCTAATTAGATCAGACAGCAGAATGACTTTCCAGACATCCTTCCTGATGACCTTCCAAAAAAAGCTGCAGCTATGAGGGCCTAGCTCCTTGCACAACTTTTGTGCATTGGACCTCTAGTTAACTATCCTATATAATAAAGAGGTGATATGCAAATTGACTTACATGCCCTCACAAGATGGCTGCTTACAATCAGGCTGGCAGGAAGGTTAGTGAGGGATGACCAAATGACTGAACAAGCAGGCTGCATGGGGTGACCAGGCCAGCAGGCAATTAGTGAAGGATGATCAAACAATTGAACAGCAGCCTGTGTGGGGTGACCAGTCAGGCAGTGGGGCAGTAAGAGGCCACCAGGCCAATGAGGACTCAGTTAGGGGTGACCAGGCCAGCAGTTGGTTGCAGTTGAGGGTGATCAGGCCAGCAAGGGTGGCAGGTGGGGGTGATTATGATGGCAGGGAGGGCAGTGAGGGGCAACTAAGCTGGTCTGGGGGGTAGTTGGGGGCAACCACGCCAGCAGGCAGGGCAGTTAGGGATGACCAGGCTAGCATGCAGAGGCAGTGAGGGGGAAACAGGCTGGCAGGAGGGCAGTTAGGGGTAATCAGGCAGGCAGGCAGGATAGCAATTAGGAGCCAGCAGTCTGGGATGGTGAGAGGAATGTTCAACTGCCAGTGTAGACTCAGATTGAAGAGGGTATAGCTTGGGCTGAGGCCCCCGCCTCATGCATGATTTTCATGCACTGGGGCTCTAGTATTTATATATTTCAGGAACTTGTGGAAAAGATGCTTAACCTTCAATAATGCTTGGAGATTTTAGCAGAATAAAAGATATATTTTAAAATGCTAGAGGTAAAAATAATATGTGATATTGAACATTATAAATTATTTTCTTGGACATAATAGATTATTACAGTCAGGTGAGGAAGATAGTAAGTAAACAGATAAAATAGGCCCATAAAAATTACCTGAACTAAAATGCAGAGAAGAAAGTGAGAACAATTTTATGCACATCATACAAGAGCTTTTGGATTATACCAAATGATCTAGCACACATACTTAAAAACTGAGAAGACAGGGAAAATGGGACAACGTTTTCATTTTATTAAAAAAATAAATAAGAATGTTTCAATTTTATTGAAAGACAAAAAAGATATATTTAAAAGATCTGAAATATGAAAACATAATAAAACACACAGAGACATTCTAGTCAAAATTACTTTTGAAACTCTGAACTATTATTTTTAAGTTTCTCATTTGACATAAGATTCATACCAGTTAGTTATTCTGTTGGTTTCAGAATGTATTTATTGACCAAGATTGGTAAAAGAAACATGCAGGTTAGAATGACATCATTATCTTTTAATTATTGACTAGGCAATAGACAAATGCAAATATTCAGAGCAATATTTTCAGTCATTCTTCTAATAAATTATTTTTAATATTATAATGCTGATGGAATCAAATCAGCTCAGTAAAGATAAAGCCATGTTTAGCAAGATGATATTTAATTATGAAAAATTTGAAAGATTCATATGTGGTTCATTTATTTTTTTGATAACATTGGGATATAATTTTTATATATAGCCTTTCATTAATCATAATTAGAGGCCTACCCTGTGCATGAAATTTGTGAACTGCAGGAGTATACCTCAGGCTCTATTGAACCCTCTCCAATCTGGGACCCAGCAGTCAGACAACCCTCTCACAATCCAGGACTGCTGATTCCTAACTATTTGCCTGCCTGCCTTTCTGCCTGCCTGATTGCTACTAACCATTAATGCCTGGCAACCTAATAGCCCCCTAACCACTCCTCTGCTGGCATAATTGACACCTAACTGCTACCCTGCTTGCCCAATCACCGCCAACTGCCCTCCACTGCTGTAAATCTTAGGGTAGTCATCTTGTGACAACTTGAGGATGGTCATCTTGTGACAATGTGGGAGTGGTCATCTTGTGGAAGCCATCTTGTTACAACATGAGGAGGCCATCTTGTGATGACTTGAGGGTGGCCATCTTGTGATGTGAGGGTGTGAGGGTCAATTTGTATATTACTTCTTTATTATATAGGATTGTTTTTAGCCATATTGTCAACTATAAGAATACAAAAATGCATGCAGGATCAAGTTACCATCAGAAAAGAATCTCTGTATCAAGTTTCTTTCAGAAGAGTATATGTCATTCATTTTTATTTCAATATGCACTAATTAGTAGATGAACGACATTGACATTGAGTGCTTTCAAATTAACTACCATATTTAGATGTTCTATAGTAACATGATAGGCAGTATAATATTAAATAGATTTTAAAAACAAAATTAGACATAAAAGTAGCAGTTTTCTGTTAATGTACACTTCTTAGATTGACAGTTTTAATCTTTTCACTGTCCTCCCATAATAAATGTTCAGAGATTCTGTCATAGAAAGTGACCGCCACAATTCAGTTTTTTAAAGCAGAAATGACTTTAAGAAAGAAAATACTTATCAAGAATTAGAGGATAATAAGAAAAACTAAATAATTAGGTCTATCAATTAAGTAAAGATATTTTTTTTCTCTCAACTTCAACGAAACAATATTTTGATTAACACATTAATTTTAAAACATTATTAAATTCAACTTTAATAAATGAAATTTTTGAATAGTTTTATTAATGAACATTTTGAAACAAATTTCTTGATATAAATTGATATGTTTAAAATTTGTCATAAAATGCTGTTATTGATTTAAAAGGGTAATTGTTTATAACAATATTTTAAACATCCTGATATGAGAGCCAAATTTATATTATTTTCCAATTCCTATCTACTTAGTTTTATGTCAGCCTTTTGAAAAATCTTTATTAATATTTCAGTCAACCTTAGTAAGTTATCAAATACTCCTGAACTATCCATAAATTTACTTTTCTAACTAGAGCGTCTAATCTAAAGGGAAGCTTAAGTTTTTACAAACTATAGCAGTCATTATTTATAATTCACATTTTATTTTCAGAGAGATTATTTTGGCAGTGAAGAAAACATATATTAAAAAAACCCTACATAATGGTTTAATTGAAATAATATGCTTTATTATCCTTAAGATTTCACCCTATTTATCCTTATTATAAAAACAAGAAATGTTCTTGTCATGCAAAATATCGACATTAATATCTATATGTACGTAAGACAAATAATCCTTCCTTCACATAATAAATTTCACATTTGTGAAAAAATTAGTAAAAATTATCCCATTAGCATATATGTCATTAATATTTATTTCTATTTTTAATAGGATTCATTTTCTTGGTTACTTTTTTTCTCCTGACTGCCTGCCTGATTGCCACAAAAATATAAAAAACACATATTTATATAATACACACAATATCCTATCTAATAAAAGAGTAATATGCAAATTGACCTTACCTCTGCTATACTCACTAGCCATGCCCACCAGCCAAGCCCAACAATCAGAGCAAGTATGCAAATAACCCAACCAAGATGGCTACGGGCCACAGAGAGAACAGGAGGGAGGCTTGGGTTGTCCCTAGCGATGGAGGAAGCCAAGCTTTTGGCAAACCCTGGCTGGTGCTTAGGGCAACAAAGTTTCAATGGCTGTGTGAGCAGAAGGCTTGGCTCTGCTACAGACTACAAAGTTTCAATTGTAGAAGATAAATAAATCACAGTTACCAGGGCCTCTGCTTGGGTCACCGGGGGGCATGGCTGATCTGCAAACCACCACAGGCCTCTTGCCTATGCCACCCCATGCCCCAAGGGAACACCCACCCTGATCCAGGATATCCTTCAGGGCAAACCAGATGGCCCCCACCCATGCACCAGGGCTCTATCCTATCTAATAAGAGGTTAATATGCACATTGATCATCACTCCAACACACAAGATGATTGCCCCATGTGGTCAAAAGATACTGCCTCCATGTGGACACAAGATGACCATCACAAGATGCCCAGCAGGGGAGGGCAGTTGGCAGGGACCAGGTCTTCAAGGGAAGGCAGTTGGGGGTGATCAAGCCTGCAGGGGAGGGCAGTTAGGGGTGACCAGGCCTACAGGGGAGGACAGTTAGAGGTGACCAGGCCCACAGTATAGGGCAGTTAGGGGCAAACAGGCTGGCAAGGAAGCAATTAGACATCAATCAGGCTGGCAGGAGAGTGGTTAATGGGTGATCAGGTTGGCTGGCAGAAGTAATTAGGGGCAATTAGGAAGGCAGGCAGGTAAGCAGTTGGGAGCTAGCAGTCCTGGATTGTAAATGGGCAGTTGGACATCCCTCAAGGAGTCCCAGATTGGAGAGGGAGCAGGCTGGGTTGAAAAAATATCCCCCGACTCCCTGTGCATGAATTTCATGCATAGGCCCCTCTAGTCAATCCACTCAATAAGGACTCAATCCACTCAATAACATCTATCCTATTCATCCTCAAATGTTTCTTTTTATCTGAAACAATATATTTCAAGGATACTATAACTGACGTACAGAATTAAATTTGAATTAACAGCAAAGCTATGGTTAATTAATTTAAAACCTAACATTTCAAATTTATATTATTACACTCTATTGATTTATGGTGAATTATTTTTGATGAAAGGCTTGGTTTGAGTGGGTCTGCTTCGATCATATCTTTATCCTAATGTAACCAAAACAAATGTTGGGTTGCCTGCCACTATAAAATCCAAACCCTTGAGACAGCTGCTAATGCAAAAGGAAAGAGGTTTTATTCAGATACCTAGACCTGGGAGAATGGTGGACTCCTGTTCCAAAAACCACCCCCTCTTCCTGCTCAATTCTACTCGTTTTTTTTTTGAATAGGAAGTGCAGGGCTTTTGGCTCACGGGCTGTAAGAAACTCCTGCTGTTACATCTTAGCCCATAGGGGAGACTCCCCAAGGTCTGGAGATGCTGTAGGCCTTAGCTTCCTTCTCTGCTGGACATAGCACCTGCACATTCAGGGGAGCTGGTTGGAGTCTCCCGGCACCCCTGGATTCTACTTTGCCCAGTGTCTTCTGGGCAGCTTTCACATGGCCTGCCCCTCCACAGTGGCCAGCCAGAGCCATGCTCGGACTGATAGCTCTCTAAGCTATCAGTAAGGCATGACCCTTAGTTTAGGGTGTACCCCTTTATTTTAAAAGTATGCATTTTTCTCAGACTCAAATGCTTGAAATACTCAGCAAGATCCCCACTCTGACTGCCCTGTAATATCATGTCTCTCAGAATTACATGACTTTGGTATCTTCTTTCAATTCTCAGTTGATCTCTTTGTGCATTTTTGTATGTTCATTTCTGGCCTTCATCAATGATCCATGATACAGTCTTGCTCAGATTTCTGAGCCTCCTTTTTTAACAGAGCAGCCCTTTCTGGTTTTCTTCCTAGAAAATTCTAGCCATGTTACCAGCTCCTACTGAGATCTTGGCTTTCACACTTACTAGTAGTGAGAGAAGTAAAGTTGGTCAGATTGTTAAAGTAAATTCATGTGTTTTTTATCTTCTCAAGGATCATAATTGTTCAAGGCCTGAAAATACTTAACCCAATATATGTTTTTTATGGTGGATATCTTTTATTTATAAGTTTGATACCCTATATTCACCTGGTAGAAATAGAACTAAACTATATTATTGTCAGATAATTTCTATTAAGTTAGTTAGCTAAAGTATTAAGATATATATGATACATATCCTATGTAAGGTATAGAATATCTTAATACCATCATTAATATGAATATAGATAACTATGTCTTGTTAGAGTTTGCATGGTAGAAAAAATAAAAATTTCTCCAATTTGTTAAATTAATTTACAGGCACTTTGAGGTAAAATATACATTTATTTAAAAAATACTTTAATCAAACAAAGAACACTAAAGAATATATATATGAATACAGATATGTCAATGTTTGTGTAAGTTTTGCAATAATAGTGTTTTCTCTAAGGTACCAGAATTTCTTTTATTTTCCTTTGTTATATTGAGCAACACTCTTTAATTTCCAGACTTTTAGTTTCATCACATGTAAATTGAAAATTAAAATGATACTCTTTACTTCAATATTAAATAATTTGCTAAATAAATAAAAATTAATAGCATTTTTTAGAAAAAAAATGTGTGCTTTGTTATTATTAAAACAGTGCTAGCTTTACAATGTGTTTTTTTTTTAAGTGTACCAATAAAGGTTAGATTTGGATTACTGTAAACACTTTAATTTAGAAAATTTTAAAAGGCACCCAATGGAATATATATATATATGTACTTATTCTTTGATTGATAAAAATATGATAAAATGTTTATTTATTTATTTAAAATATGCAAAGAAATAAAAAAAATGACAAAGTCATTCATTATTGAAAAATATTTATTAAGGTCAATTAAGAACATCTTACAATAATCCAGTTTGAGAAAAGATATAAAAATATAGTAAAAGGAACATTAAATTTATATGAAAATATATTTTTATTATTTAAAAATATCTAACCAATTTGAATTTTATTTACATACTAGAGGCCTAGTGCATGAAATCCGTGCACAGCTAGGGTTCCTAGGCCTTGTGGGCTATTAGGGCCAATCGAGACCTTCCAATTGCCAGCCAAAGCCTTCCTTTGTTTCTTGCAGCCCCCTGGTGGTCAGCACACATCATAGCAAGGGATCAAACTCCCAGTCTTCCAGTCAAATTCTTGAGGGGACACTTTTATATACATAGATGACAACTGTATGATATACTAGTATCTAATAAACTTAAGTATATCATTGAATTATTTGAGACTCAATTCACCCAATATCAATTCAAACACAGGGTTGAACAATACTGAGATCCATACTATAAAATATTTGAATATCACATATTTACATGCATATATGTACAATTTTTTTAAATATATATTTTATTGATTTTTTTTTTACAGAGTGGAAGGGAGAAGGATAGAGAGCCAGAAACATCAATGAGAGAAAAGCATCGATCAGCTGCCTCCTGCACACCCCCTACTGGGGATGTGCCCGCAAGCAAGGTACATGCCCTTGACTGGAATCAAACCTAGGACCCTTGAGTCCACAGGCTGATACTTTATCCACTGAGCCAAACCAGTCAGGGCTATATCTACAATTTTATTCATTATTTGACAATGTGATATATAGTGCAAAGTAAAAAAAAATAATGCTCCATTTATAATTAATTTTTTTATATATTCAAAACATTTTCCTAATACATCTATTATAGTACTTATCACATTATGTTCTCAAGAATGAAAGAAAATGTATGTCTCATCTACTCTCAAATGCTGAACATCGTGGAAATTATATGTTCACACTTTTGTATCCTCAGAAGCAAGGTTAGACTCATGTAAAATAGGTATCAAAGATGGTTTTAAAACAGATGAATAGCCATAAAAAAGATTAGATAACAGATTCAAGCATGGATTTTATGAATGTTTTTGGTATAAAAGTAAAATAAATACCTAAACTAAGGGATTTAAAGTTTTAATGTAATAAGCAAAAGAAAAGAAACATCTTGCTACAAGTAGGTTGACGTCAGTTTCTGATTAATTTTATTTACTGGATTCTTCTGTATCAGATAAAGCAAATTCTTGGTCTTGGGTGATTAATATTATACAATGTTGAGAAAAATACAAACAAACAAACAAAAAAAACCCACAAAATACCTAAGAAATCATGTACCCAGAGAGTATTTAGAATCATTTTTAGGCAAGCTGCTATGTTAATATCCAAAATATAAAATGATTCAACAAAGCTACCAGAGTATAAAATAGATGCAGAAATTGAGCACACAGTTTGCTTGATGTTTGATATATCCAAGGTGCCCTAGTGTTTTAAGGAAATGAGTTTGAATATCTTTGAAATTCCAACACTGAATATTAAAGGTATATGTTGAAAACTAGCGGGGACATACTTTTTTTCTAAATTAGCTCCCCATTGATCATTATTGAGTCAATGTTGTCAAAAAGGTGAAATATAAGAAAAGCAAATCATAAACAATAAATAGTAATCTAGGAAGAATGTGTGTAATAATAAAAAACAAGAACTTCACAATATAACATTTTCCTCATGATGATATTTGAGAGGTAATAAATACAGGATAGGTAAAAATAGGTTTACAGTTGTATGTGAAATAGTATATTCTTTTATTATTTTCCATACTATAATTGTAAAACTACTTTTGGTCCATGCTATATATAGGACCATATTAATGGGTACTCTCAATGTTTTTACTTAGGATATTTGAAAATTCTAAAATTTTCATAAATAATGTCAAAATGGAATTCAGATGTACTCAGCATTCTGATTAAAAGCTTGTTTGACTAAAAGTAATGACCTTTAGGCCACTGAAGCTTTATTTACTTGTTTGGTTGAAGACCAGCTGAAGTTCCAAAAGTATTATTTTTATATTTCCAGCCAAGAAGGTATAATGAAGTTGACTTGGGGGTTATCCCTTACTTTTTTTCATATGGGCCTGGAACTTGAGCTCTGCCACTAAAACTGAGTTATTGATAACTATACATTTTAGCTGGAGGATGTCATCTTCAAATCTGAGTTTCAAATTACAAGAATCATTAACAATTACATTTTTATCCATTTATTAAAATAAAATACTTAAAAATAATTTTAAAACATAAAGTATTACTTGATCTTAGCTTAGTATTAAATATTTGAAAAGTAAAGAAAATCTATTGTATAAAAAACAAACTATTATTTAAAGTAAACTGCTTTTGGACATTCACTTGCTCAAAATAACATTTTTTGTCAACTTCATATCTGACTTGACAGAACATTTTGTGCTGTAATGATTAGCTACTAAAATATAACAACTTAGACATTTAGATAAGCCATGATTTGGCTAAAGATATGGAAGTTTCATTTCCATGCTTTGGTTAATTTTGGCTACAACTTGTCATTAACATTTTTACAATGGCCAAATAGTTTTTGTAGCTACATCTACAAAACAATTTTTGTGGCTCTAAATGTTTAAACATAGTCATTTTTGCTTCAAAACAATAATGTTTTTAATATTTTTAGTTTTGTAAAACTCTGTTCTCTCCCTCTCTCCATTCTATCTCCCTCCCTCCTTTTCTCTCTTCTTTCCTTCCATTTTGCCTTTGTATTATTTTATTTGTATCTTTTCTTTCTTCTTTTATATGTATCTCTTTTTTATGATTTAATCTATTTTCAGAAAGTAATGCCCTGAAAGTGTATAAACATATTCTCGACCAAAAGTGAATTTAGAAGTCTTTTCTATAAAATTGACTTGGGGTCCTTTTTCAGAAAACAACTCCAAGAAGAAATGGATTCCTGCAACAGAGAAGAATTGACAGGTCTGCTCCAACCACGAATTACAAGAGGAGAAACAGTCCAGAGATGAAAGATGCTGAAGATGCCTTGCCATGGTAGCAGTCAGCAGCTGTACGTCACTACAGGTTTCCTAGGACCAAACCAGAGAGGGTCGGACCTGCATTGCCACCATTTGTCCACTATCCAGATACCATTGATGATGTGTGCGCATAAAGAACTATTTGACATTGAAACTGGGACTCAGAACTGTTGGACATTGAAATTGGAACTCAAATATTTTTTGTTCTTATAGGTTTATTTCTAGTCTGCAGAGACAAGATGTTTTCAAAGAAAAGAATTGGGAGGGGGAGAACAGATGTAGAGATAAAGAAGCATTGAATATACTGTCATGCGATAGCAGGAAGGCAGGGGAGATTTGGGTGGGGCTGTAAGAGATCAACTGAAGGACTTGTATCCATATATATAAGCATAACCAATAGATACAAGACATTGGGTGGGAGGGCAGGTGAGGGCATGTACTGGGGGATAGAGAAGGCTGTGGGGAGGTCAATGGGGGCAAAAAAAAGGACATATATGTACTACTATTTGTAATACTTTAAACAATAAATAAAAAGTAATGCCCTTTTTTTCTGTCTGCTATTCTTTTTGTTTCTAGGATATTAATTGCCATTTTTATACAAATACTCACATAATCATTATGAGTTTGAGTTTAAGCTCTTTCACATTATTCCATGCCTACATCTAACTTGATACTTCTTGAATTAAATTATTATTGATTTTTATTGCCCCTAAGCCCAAAATTTTGAACACATTTAGGGCATAAACTAGTTCACGTATTGGTAGAATCAACATTGTTAAAATGTCAATATTATTCAAAGCAATCTATAGATTTAATGCAAACCTCATTAAAATACCAAGGGCATATTTTACAGACCTAGACAAAATACTCCAATTATATTTATATGTAACCAAAAAAGACCCTAAATAGGTGCAGCAATCTTAAGAAAGAAGAACTAAGAGGAATCACAATACCAGATATCAAGTTATACTACAAAGCCATTGTACTCCAACAGCCTGATACTGGCAACAAACAGGCATATAGATCAATGGAATAGGACAGAGAACCCAGAAATCTACCAAGCCGTTATGCTCAATTAATATTTGACAAAGGAGGTAAGAACATACAATGGAGTCAAGACAATCTCTTAAAAAAATGATGTTAACAAAATTGGACAAAATACATGCAAACAAATGAAATTCGACCAAAAACTTAAATCTTATACAAGAATAAACTCAAAATGGGTAAAAGACTTAATGTAAAAATCTTAGAAGAAGCTATAGGCAGCAAAATCTCAGATAACTCTTGTAGCAATATGTTTACGGATATATCTCCTAGGGTGAAGGAACTAAGGAGAAAATAACAAAATAGGACTGCACCAAAATAAAAAGCTTCTAGATAGCAAAATAAACCATCAATAAAATGAAAAAGGAGCCGAGACCGGTTTGGCTCAGTGGACAGAGCGTCAGCTTGTGGACTGAAAGGTCCCAGGTTCGATTCTGGTTGGGGGCATGTACCTTGCTTGTGGACACATCTCCACAGTGGGGTGTGCAGGAGGCAGCTGATTGATGTCTCTCTCTCATTGATGTTTCTGACTTTCTATCTCTCTCCCTTCCTCTCTGTAAAAAAATCAATAAAAATATATTTTTTAAAAAAAGTGAAAAAGGAGTCTACTTCATGGGAGAATATATTTGCCAATGATAAATCCAATAAGGTTTTAATTTCCAAATGTATAAAGAACTCATGCAACTTAATAAAAGGAAAAGAAACCCAATTGAAAAATGAGCAAAGGACTTAAATAGACACTTCTCCAAATTGGACATGAAGATGGCCAAGATACATGAAAAAATACACAGTCTCTAATCACCCAAGAGATGCAAATTATAATGACCATAAGGTTTTACCTTACACCTGTTAGAATGGCTACCATCAACAAATCAACCAAAGACAAGTGCTGGTGAGTATATGGAGAAAGGAAAACCTAGTATACTGTTGATAAGAATGTAGAATGGTGCAGCCATTGTAGAAAACAATATGGAGTTTTAAAAATAAATTAATTGGAACTTTCAGTGATCCCATTTCTAGGAATGTATGCTAAGAAACTCAAAACACCAATCCAAAGGATATATGCACCCCTATATCATAGCAGCAAAATTTATACTAGCTAAGATTTGGAAACAGCCCAAGTGCTCATCAATAGATGAGTGGGTAAAAAGGTCATGATATTTGCATAATGAAATAGTATAAGGCTATAAAAAAGAAAGAACTGTTAACATTTTCAACAGTATGGATGTATCTGGAGAGTATTATGAAATAAGCCAGCCAGAGAAAGATAATTATCACATGATCTCACTCAGATGTGGAATCTAATAAATAAAATAAACTGATGAACAAAATAGATCCAGAGACACAGAAGCAGGGAAAAGACTGAGGAATTGCAGAGGGAAGGCAGGCATAGTGGCGATGTGGGGAATGAGTAGCAAGGGAACTTATGCATATCCGCACAGCCTATGACCATTGACTACAGAATGGTGAAGGCTTGGGAAGAGCGTGCGCAGGGTGGAGAGGGTCAATGAGAAAACAACAAACAAACAAAGAGTAAATCTTTAATAATTTCTACAATAAAGATACATTTTTTAAGAAAGGAAAGAAATATACTAATTAGAAAATTGAGATTATAGAAATGAGAAACAACTAAATAATAGTAATTTAGATATTTACATAGTAATATTAATTTTAAACAAATGAACAATTTTGAAAATACTGCTAAAACATGTTATTTTTAATTTTTTTAATATATATTTTATTGATTCTATTCAGAGAGGAAGGGAGAGGAATAGAAAGTTAGAAACATTGATGAGAGAGACATCGACCAGCTGCCTCCTGCACGCCTCCCACTGGGGATGTGCCCGCAACCAGGATACATGTCCTTCACCAGAATCGAACCTGGGACCCCTCAATCCGCAGGCCAACACTCTATCCACTGAGCCAAACCGGTTTTTCTCATATGTTATTTTTATAACAGCAAAACATTATGTGAACGTAACTGATATATACAGGCATGAATGTGCACAGGTATATGAATGCACACACAAACATATTTTTTTCACTGTTTTTTTTTTAGTATAACATTCAAATTATCTCAAAATATCCTTCCATTTTTCTACTTCGTTTTTCACATTTAATTTAAGTTATATATTCTTGACTCAAACTACTATATTAGTCCTCACCTTTTAAAAAAATTAAAATTAAATCCTATGGAAAATACTTTACTTACAGAATTTACTTATAAGATACCTTGAATATGAGCACATTCTATTTTACTGTTTATATACTACTTTTACTTTCAAATAACAACATTTCTCTGTTCCAGTTATTCAGAAGTGAGACTTGTTTCCTCATTGACTTAAATCAACATCCTGTGCTAACTCAACTACACTATTAGAAAAAATAAAAAATAAGACTACACCAGCCAGCCAACATGCTGACATTTGGGTACACTGATTACAGATGGTGCCCAGGGACAGGGATGTTCAGCTGATTCAGCAGTGATTCAAGGCTACTCTACTTTGTGGACCTGCCCTTTGAGTCTTCATGCACATTCAGTCTGAGAAAGAAATACTTCATGACTTTCATTTTGACTGAACCCACTCCCTTTATCAGACTGAGTGGCACATACCTTCTTGCAATGGCATGTGGTTGTCCATGTTGAAAATCAGATTTTCTTCTTCCTTGCATTGTTTTAAAATACACCACCACTTAGCTAATTTGCTTTCATGGCAATACATATATTCGTTAAAAATTTAAGTTGAGCCCTAGCCAGTTTGGCTCAGTGGATAGAGTGTCAGCCCGCGGACCAGAGGGTCCCAGGTTCAATTCTGGTCAAGGGTACATGCCCAGGGTTGTGGGCTCAGTCCCCAGTAGGAGGCAGGCAGGAGGCAGCCAATCAATGATTCTCTCTCATCATTGATGTTTCTCTCTCACATGTGCTTTCTCTTCCTCTGTGAAATCAATAAAAATATATAAAAAAAATAAAGGAATCATATATGTGATTTAAAAAAAAAATGTATGTTGATGGGACCTGGCCGGTGTACTCAGTGGTTAAAGTGTTAGCTGGGAATTGAACCCACAACCCTTCAATCCATGAATCCTCACCTTTTTATCACCACTCACATTCTCACTTCTATTTCTGCTCTACCCGTAACACAGATTCCAATTTTCTAAGTCTTTTCTGGATGATTTTCCCTTGGCTGTGTCCTTTGCTTTTTTCTATGATTATAACAATTTTCTAAACTATAACTTTCTCGCCATTCATCTCTTTTCCTAAAAGTTTACTAGAGGTCAATTTTACTTTAGAAAGTCCAAGTGGATGAAAAGCACTCTGTTTGCCCAATTATGGATTTTATAAATTGCAAATATTTTTACTGAATTATTTGACAGAAAATAGCTAAATGTGTATAGTAAAAAAAGTGAGGGGCAAAAGGGACTTCCTGATTAAAAGGTGTTTTTTTGGACATTATGGGAACTTGTGATATCTACTTCCCAAAAGGATTTTTAGAATTGAAGAGACTCATCTCTCTGATAGATTAGGTGCAATTTTGCCTAGAGGCAGGTGACAGAAGAGATAGTCCATGTACTGTGATATGAAATAAGGAATAATAGGTTTTGAGTACCTTATAACAGCAGTTCATTACTTTCTTTCTCTCCCAGAATTTGTAAGATGTCTAGGCTTTGGATATATGATAGTGTCATCAAGCAACTTTTGGATTTAGCTAGACTTTCCACAGACCTGACCTTATCAGAATTTGTGAAATATTACACCATCTTCTGATGTAGGTGCTGAAAGCAATTCCCATTTTTTAAAAAATGATAACTTATTTTTTCTGTATTGAACATCCAACTGTTGTAAAGGTGAGCCAATGCTATCTTTTTACAATAAAATATTCTGAGTAAAGAAACTGTAGTAAATCTATTCTCCCATAAGAACAATTTATAAAGAGATATTTTTAAGGAACAAGGTTTCAAAAGCCATGAAAATTGTAAATTATAGTCTTTATTATAAATATTATATATATACATATATATATATATA